>CM067377.1:59391713-59685522 GCA_034510155.1 Eucriotettix oculatus
TAATTCAATCAAAGTGAATGAAGAGAGAATTTTTATTTTTCAGCTTAACGTTTCTTTAATTTTCATTCGAGTCGCAAATTTTAACCACAAAGTTTCAGCGACATTCCCGGCCGCCTTCACCGGAAGATGCTAACGGAGAATATCGTCGAAACGTAGAGAAAACCTTTGAAATTTACATCAGAGTAGAACTTTTGTATTATAATTTAAAGAGCTATGGGATAATGGAGCATCTAGACACATCAATGGTTCATGGCGGTGCCAAATTTTTATTAATTTAAATTAAGTTAATATACATGTAATTACACGGATGCCGCGGGGGAATTTTTAAACTCGACAGACGTACTTTTTGGATTCCCCCGAATGTTTCCAGAAATGATATTTAGAATCAAATCACCGACAGCTAATTTTTTTATTATGTAAAAGGAGGGGGAGAGAGGACTGAAGCGAGACTATTGAAACGTGGCTGCAGAATCATTTTGAATTTTAAATAACTTTTGTGTGTTCAGTAACTTCGCTTATATTTTCTCCATATAAACAGTACCATGATTTATAACGAAAAAAATTGGAAATAGTATGACCAATATAGCACACACACAACATTTCTACGTCTATTCGATCAATTAGCGAAGTGTCGCTTTTATGCTCCGAATGATGTTAGAAACTGCGGGCTATTATTTTTCCTTTCATTCTGTCTGCCGCCTACATAATTTGCGTATTCCTTTTCCATAACAAAAATATACACACTACAACTGAATTTCAATTCCGAGATGCAGAAAAGTGTAGGAGCTGCTACAAGATCTGCGGCATGGTGCAATCCCCCAAGAGATTTCTAAGTAGTTTATCTAACAGCAGCTGCAGACAACATTTGACAGTATTCGTATGTACAGACAACCATACTTTCGACAGACCCAAAAACTAGTAATGGTCACCCTTCATGTACCAGAAATACATGTAGCGACACGTGTGACGTCCCAATTCAATGCATAAGCAAAAATATTTGGTCGGATTTGGAGAAAAAGATAAATTGTGCCGGGCGAAGAGTGTTAAGTTGAAGTGCTAGAGAGTTAAAGTGGTACATCCAAGTGTAAAAGAATTTATGTTGGATAAACAAATCTTGGGCTTCCATCCGGGTCATAATATAATTAAACCACGACGTTTCGGAGGAAATCTCACCCATCCTTATCAAGTTAAAAAAATATAATAAAAGAATATATATAAAAATGGGCGAAATGTCCATAGATACGTCGTGGTTTAATTATTTTATGACCCGGATGGAAGCCCAAGAATTGTTTATCCAATATATTCACCGGGAAACCCCGCGTTCTATAATTTATGCTGTCTACGTAGACCAATGATCCCCAACTCGTAGCCCGTGGACCAGTTTAAGTGAACCCCCACTATTTGACCACGACACTGGCAACAACGAATAAAAATATACAATTAATTTACGTTATCATCCGTCCTTACGCACGGCTTGGGTGTGTATCGCCGAGTACCGAAAAAAAGCTAGCGACATGTAAGATCATTTTTCAGTTTGACGTGCCTTTTAAATCATTTTCTAACATGAATTAAATTAAGTCTTAAATTTTACGTCTGTTGCAAACTAACAAAGCAATTAATGACAATTATCACAATGTGAAGTTTTAATTATATGTAAATATTTGAATAAAACGCGAAGAAGGCAGAAACATATATCGAAACGTTTTTTTTTAAATTTTGTCTAAAGTAACACCAACAGCTAAGGTCATTAACAACTGTATAAAATTATATCTATGTATGGTCATCACAGTATGGTTATTCAAGAACGACTAAGTTCGTGCCAGGATTCAAACCCGGGACATCTGTGGTGCGAGGCAGCGACCCTAACCAGCACACCACAGTTGTTTCTAATTAATGTAAGGGAATAAAGTCGTAAATTGTTTTCTTAAATAAAACCAAAATATAGATGACTCTCCGATGAGTATCATTATAATTCTTTACTAATGGGGGCACAGTCGTACTTTCTGAATTTATGAATCACTGGCCAATGAAATGAAATTCCAGAGATCACACTGAGATTAATATAATTTTTCCTCGTAAAATGTTTGCTTTGTACGATTCTTTATTTTTAACTTATATAAACAAGAACTTTTATAATTTAAGATTATTTTATTGAATCGTCCTTATTCCTTTATAAATGTCCTTAGAAAAAAAGTGGTGCCCGCCGTCCTTTTAGAGTACACTAGACGGAAGAAAGGGGTTGCGAATCTCTAGTGTAGACGAGGAAAGTTGTTCTTTCCTTGGGAAGAATGAAGCCAGTGACGGTACCTGCAGCCAGTTGTCTGGTGTACTCCCGCCGC
Source organism: Eucriotettix oculatus (assembly GCA_034510155.1). NCBI lineage: Eukaryota > Metazoa > Arthropoda > Insecta > Orthoptera > Tetrigidae > Eucriotettix > Eucriotettix oculatus. Next base: position 59,394,053 of record CM067377.1, read on the forward strand.
TCCACGATGTGGTGGAGTCCCGCCGGAGAGTTCATCGCCGCACGGATACACTGCACGCACTGAGTCTGCAACAGCGTGTCTGCCACCGACGACGCACGCCGCTCACTCTGTCGCTCCAAGCTCTCCAGAAGCACGCCCAACCCATCCCTCTCCAGGAACTCCAGCAACCACTGCCTGTGGGAGGGGCACGTGCACATTAAACAACGACACAAACACACGCATGCAATAACCTCATCAATTAGCTGCAATAACGTATGTTTTATAAAGCGTGAAGCTTTCGATTAGTAATTGATGTTCAAGAGGTTGTTAGCTACTTTAAAAAATGCGTGGCAAAGTAATTCGATCAACTGGCTTAAACCGACGGACAAAATGTACTACGGAGGAAACTTCTCTTTCTAACTCTCCAGTTACTGCAAATCGCGTATTCATTATTTAAACAACGTAAATTCGAAACTATTTTATGAAAACTGGAGCAGTTTCATGTTTTACATAAAACATAACTCGTCCAAATTAGATGCAAACCGCTTAATAACTTGTAGGGAAATTAAATTGGGAAGAATTTGTTGATCTCTGAATTACTAAATTACGTTAGGAACATGAATGAACAAGAATTTTCAATTATCTGGCATTCAAAAATTAATAAATCAGCAAATATGTCAGCAAAACACAGTTTTTTAAGTTCTTTCACGACGTTTCGCCAAGATTTTCTGACTTCTTCAGGTACATATTAGCAATCAAATTCCATTTGAAGTTAAATTTTGATTCCTTTAACTACTAAGGGTTCTGATAAAAGGCTGTACATTAATTAAATGAAGAGGTGTTGACTTGTAGCGACTTTTGACAACCTGTCAATTATATATATTAATATGTTGACCTTGTTTATTCTGTTCTTATATTTTAGAGATGAATACGCCATAAAATGGCGAAAGCTACTGATTTGTAGCTTAAATGACTTTTTGATGTTGTAAATAAAGAAACTGGGACTTTTAAGGGTAAATTTATTTTAGTTGTTAAATAGTGAGTGATTAAAAGTACTTAAGTATTCACAAAGTGAGAAAATTTTGTTTGGGTTACGGCCGAAATCCTTTCAATTTTGTTTACTCCTATATTTTTTCATTCATTCAAAATTTAACCTCAGTCGGAATTTGTTTACACTAGAACAACTTAAAAAACTGGGACGAAACTTCGTAAAATTATAACGTTTGAAATGCGTTTTATGAAAGTTATTTCGTATTACAGCCACTTCAAGAAGTCTGAAAGACTGCAAATCAATGATCTCTATGTTTCAAATCTAAAATAATATAAAGAAATAGACTTTTTAAATAATAACAACAAAGGATTCGCGCCTTAAAAATGAATCTGTACACCAATATTAACAAGAGGCGTCGTTGTAGTGAAGAATTGAAATGAAAAGTTAGATAAAAACATAGTGTCCTTATATTGGATTTGTTTAGGATGAAAGAACAAATGGGGGTAATACAATTAATGGCATATTATAATAACATAGGAACGGAATTTGAAAGGTTGGAAGGGGGGGGGGGTGCAGAAACTAAGAGTTAACTTGGGTCCCACGACTATATGGATCCTACTAAGAATTCACATAAAACAAGATACAGGGCAAGCCTTACAAAACCTGCATCAGATAGATATTTATCTAACGCCCTTTGGAATGACTGGAGAGAAGTTGAGTCCGCTAGTTGTTTTTTTATTATTATTCATATAAAAAACTTTTATCTTTACGATTATCAGTTAGTACAATAACTACATGTTTAATGACTGCGATCTTCACTGACCGTATAAAAACATGTGCATATTTTGGCTATTCTACGTCAATACACTAAAGCAAGCACTACATTAAATTTCTATTATCTGCAGTTATTGTTTTTCGAGCGTAGCGTAATGTTTTCGTTATAAGGGCGTGTGTTTCTATCATACTAAGAATATTATGCTCAGAACTGACCTTTGGTGGGAATATAAAAGAAATACGAAATGTCAAACGCGATAACAAGCTTGGTTCCTGTATTTTAAGTCAGAGTTTCTATCTAAAAACTTTTAATTATTATTTTACAAAACAATTTAATGAGTATGCACTGTAAGATTTGGATTAGGCCATAATTTTAAATGTGGAGATGATGCACCAAGAATAACTAGAATGACAGCCATACATGTCACTTCGATTATAATAGGAGTAATATTTTTATGGGAATACGGCTTTTAATGAGAGGACAAGCGTGTACTAAAACAATATAATTATTCTAAAAATATATATATTTTTATAAACCAACAACTAAATATACACAATAAATTTGATTTATTAGGGTTGGTATTACACAAGCTGGTGTTTTCCTGGATCCTGGTACACTGATCTAAGAAACAAGGGAAGGGCAGGACAATCGTTAGGAAATTGAAGCTCAACAAGATACACTGGACAAAGAGGCGAGAAAAGAAAAGGAAATTAAGTCTGCTATGGTCAAGAGACAACGTTCAGTGGATCATTGGGTACGTGCGTGGCCAATAGAGGTGTAATTGCGGCATTTTCCATTGTCCATTTACTCGCCTCTTCCTGCTTTGAAAAAGAATCCTCGATTTTAAGTCGAAATCCTTGGGATTTGGGAACAGACGCGTGTCACAAATCTGCTAGACTTGATGACCGGAATTATTAATGAACGGAATCAAGGGGAGCAATCAACAAGCCGAACAAAGAATCAGGAGCCTTCGTGACTGCTATATGACAATACATATTTTGAGGAATGTTTCCTGTAAACGTAACTTTTAAAATATCCTTCTCTCTTTTTTCGTGCTGTTTTTAATTTCATTCTCCTTTTAAACTTTTTCATGAAATTATTTTAAGGAAAAAACATGATGATACACGGGTCTTTCTGAACTAAACCAATAATGTTCAACTATTAAGACATCACCATGAGTACTTTCTCGACCTATGACTTTGGATTTTCTGATTCACTGCCCCAGTGAATACGAATAACGCGCCTATTAATATTAACATTACAATAAAACTATTATCATATAACTCAGAGTTGGTGATCGTCATGACTTTTTTCAATTATAAATGAATAAACCAGAAAAAAATATTTTAGTAAAATAAAAACTAGAACATATTAAGAAAATAAAAATTTACCCGACTAATTGTTCTCATTTGGAACCTCTTCAGTCTTGTAAAGTTTTTATATTTCATCTGAAAATGTTCCAAAATGTAACGATTTTTATTTTATTAATATGTTCTAGTTTTTTATTATTTTAAAATGTATTTCTGACAACTATTCCTGATTTATTCATTTATAACTCAAAAGTTACTTAGTCACTACACGCTTCTTGCGTTTCCTTGAAAATATGGTGAGATTATGGGTCGAATGTTTTCCGCAGTTGTTGGAAAGGCCCTTAGAGTAAGCAAAGGCTCTTTTCGCAAGAACAGTGACAGCATATTTGCCTCTGAGAAATAATTCTCAGTATATACATCTCGGCTGTTTTCCTGTGAACTCTTCCCTCTGAGTGGTCTTTCTGTTGCTTAAAATATGATATATTCAAAATCAGTTGCATTATTTAGTACGTTTTACCGTCTGATCCTATGGGTCTGTTAATTTAATTTTTTCTCACCCTATTTAACTTTCACGTACTAAAGACCCATATAAACATTTCGTATTTGAAGTCTACCGTCTAGATTAACAAAATGGCTACATTTATTCATTCGTATTTGGCATGTTGGAATAACTGCGCCAAACCTGAAAATATCACCTGTTCCTCGCAGAGTTCATCAAGTTCATATTGAGTATAAGAATACACTATGCTGCAAATATAATGAATATTCAAAAGATACGTTTGTATGATGTCGGCGATAAGAAAGAAAGGTCTAGATTATTTTTACAATCCTATTAATTTTGTGTATTAACGTTAGTTCAGAACTGGCTGTCAAGAAAACTAGAAAAAAACATCATAGTAAACAAATATCAATTTATAATTAATGCTGACATTTATCTGCAATTCCGTGAGATGTCTCTTGGACTTTTGTGAACAAGGACAGTCTTATTATGTAATTATACACGGTAAAACCGCAAGGAAATTCGCGTCATATGAAGTTTCTTCTAAATCCATTGCTCAAATGATGTCATACGCGGGTGTATTTTTCTTCTTCAGAATTTCGCACATAGATTATGTGAAACGTTGGCTGTGGTAGAAGCAAACTAAAATAATTTTATCGTTTTATAAAGGACAATATAAATCTTGATTAGTTGCGCTAGACGAATGTCACTTACGGCACCTCTAAACCTGGTTTCAACTCAGTTTTGAAATAGCTTTATAATATAGCTCAATATAAGCTCAATTTATAATTTATGCGATTCCTTATGTATATCCTGGTTTTGAAGCATCCCAGAGTACATAATTAGATCTAATTCCATTTCGCCACGAAAATATCATTCACAAGTACTCATTTTATTATTATTTTATTTTTCTTATATGTTAACTCCCCTCAATACGATTAAAAATATTGTAAACATTATCATCGTCTCAGTTAAAACTCTTAAAATTGATGGTTTTAAGTCTGAAAATTGGTAAATGAGATGATCAATGAAGTCAGTGCCACGAAACGTTTGCTTTTAATAAAAATGGGTCATGTAGTAGTTGAGTTTACAAATATTCTACGTTTTAAAGGAAAAGAGTTGGTATTCGTGCTTGTTAGATTGTTTACCAGTATGAAATTATCATACATTCTAACTCAGGATTATTACTCTTCATCATGCATTTTGTATTATATAAGCATAATAATAGAAAGTCTATGAGTTGCTTCCCCTCAGTATAATATGAACCCACAGTTGGCACAGGTGACTTGGAAACAGTAATTTATGAATTTTACTGTCCTGTGTCTGTAAAAACGACTTGGAAGGGAAATGGAGTGCTTTTGTAACACGATAAGTAAAGGTCACATGCCGACAATTTAACGAAAGCAATAGTCTACGAAATTGGTTAAGGCTCTATTCAGCTGTCCGCTCCCTTACTGTCATTTTAGTCAGGCTTCAAATTGCGTTTCTCTGTCATTATATTGATCAACAGAGTTTGTTAAAGTGAGTGAATCAACACCTTTCGCGTCTTCGACCTACCTGATGCAGGTTTTCTGGTTAGCCCTGCATCACTTTTAGACGAATGCCGGGTAGGATCCTTAAAGTATACCCCGGAAGTCCTAGCTAACCCTAGACTGTTTTGCTCTCCCTTCTGCATCCCCATGTCAAATTCGTTTCTATGCTATTCAAACGAAGTTGCCATCATGTGGATACCTTCAAAATATTTATTCCACTCCTACCATACAATTCTGTTGCATGTTTTCTCCTGAACTATTGAGCGACAGGGAAGAAAGAGAGAGACTCTTGCAATTTAATGGGATTTCGCTCAAGAATTTGGTTGAATAATGTGAGGGAAATGAGGAAAAGCGAAATCAATATGGCCGAAAGGCTGAGTACTCAGATTCGAATTCTTCGCGAGAGCCACGGCTTGTTAAGATCTCTCCTGGTTTGATATAAATTTTTAGAAATACTTGAAAATTATTTCGCCCTTTGCATTAACAGAAAACGATGAATTGAAAAAAAAATACGTCTCGAGGCATATTTCTCAATCTGAGAAAGCTCGAGAAATGTATACAGGAAGCTAATAACATAAGTCATAGGCGGTCAGTGGCTTGTCACTCTGAAGCAGACGTAATTCACGACGGCAGCGCCGCGTCGCGGCGCCACTGCCCCTCTCCTTCTCGTCGCCGTCGCCTGAAATACCTCAGTAATTGAGTGTCTATCCCCGCGCGCCGGATGTGCACAGGGAAGAACATTTCTGACATTCTGGGACGGGCCTCTACCGGCTCCGATTTTTTAGTACATTCCTTTTTTAAAATAGCAGCGGCCGGCGCTGTGTTGTGAAGTTCCTCGCCATTGCCAAGGGCAACATACCGCACGTGGCTACGGCCATTGATAAATTTACTTCGATATTTCCGTGCTGTCCAATTTATACGGCAAACAGGGGTCTCTTATGCCTCGTATTATTCATTTCTAGTCGTTTAGTTGATGAATGATCACTGTTTTAACCGTGTACATTCCGGCGTTAGGTTTGACTTCTTTGTACTACTGGAATGCTTCTGTGAGGAATTAATCTCCGGAGTTACGGAAGTCTGCATTAACTAGCGAAACTTGGACAGATGACAAGCTGACAAAGTAGGAGTCGATGCGGTAACGAGAAGACTAGCATCCCTCTACGGCTATTCTGATTTATTCCGATATTCTCAATCATTGAAATGATAATTGGATCTCGGATAATGGTTGTTTCCGTCTAACTCCAAAATGGAACACTCCATTCATTAAATGTGACTAATAGATGAAAGGCGCCGCGCTCCAGCCAATCTGTCTGTCTTATCGTCGCACAATCATCCAATTCCAACTATTACACTGTCATGAAGGCGACCATTTCCTGTCCTTCGTTTTGCACGTATTTTCTGATAATTTTATAAACGAGATCAGATTTGACATGTGCTATCAATGACAGTTTTATTATCAATAGTGTCAATGACTTCACTGTCCAAAGTAGCTGATACCAGGACGTCCGCGATGTTCACAGAATTGTTTTTAGCTCTGAAACTTTTGAATTCTGTTGTCTGTGAAATGAGGCGAAATGGTGTCCATAATTTGTGTCGATAATTTGGAGAAGCGATTCAGTTCGCAGTACTTTTAATAAAGAAGCTCGAGACTAACTATCTACATGGACAGGAAATCCTGTGAGAGTTTCTTTAAAAGGTATTTCTCCACAGAGGGGAGAATAGGCTTGCCCTTGGGCAAGGTTCTCACGTGCCAAGACACCTTCATTTCTTTTAGGAGGAGTTTGTACCGGGGTCGCAGACCTTTGGCATACTGTGAGAGTTGTCCGCTGCTCCCATAGGATCAGTCGGCCAGCTGATTCCTATAACTGGAGTAGACAGTTAAAGGAAAGTTGCGACCCCACAGCAAACTCATCTCCTGTCAATCGGAAGGGTGTGAGAATATTACGTAATAACCCGGCCTACTTGATGCAGGTTTTCTAGGATTTTCCCTGCATCTCTTTTAGGTGAATCACCGGGCCCTTGGCTCATTTGAAAAAAAAATTACTACCTTTCTCATGCCTTTCCTATACTATTAATGGGGAGTTGCCCGTTTCAGGATTCCCTCATGTAGCCTGTTACCCAAAAAAAGTAACTATTTATAGACGCCCTTGTGGCTTAGACGAAAATTTGAAGGTACGATGTAAACTTGTGTTATAAAATATTAATGTCCATTAAAAACTCTCGGGGACGCAGATACCTTTAGGTGAGAACCATACAAAAGGCAAACTATTGAAAACATTCATCCTCAGTTATGTTATACTAAGTATTTTTAGTGGTCGCCTGAATACTTCCAAAAATGGACGGCATAAAATAGGAAATTACAAAATATTTACATTACGATTTAAAAATACAAAGAGAAAATATGAAGGTTACTAATAAAGGAGAGTGATTTATTTACGCCACCGAATACCAAAGAAATAAGAAATTCAAATATGAGTATAAAAGAAGTAGCCGAGGATCTTACTAACTTTAAATACACTCAGTGCAAATGGGTTGAACTTTTGTGTTTAGGTATTCTTTATGTGGATTATTATTATTTTTAATTGTTACACCAAATTAAACAGAGGATCCTTGGCATTTAATTCTGGAACAGAAATTAAAAAAAATTGGGTTCTTGTTTCGAGTCAATTAGATGGTACATAAAACCACTACAACTAAAAATATGGCACAACCACAGAATGACAACTGAATTGTTATTGAAATGCAAAATTAATCAACAATACACTATTATGCTTCGATATTTAATCACAGTATTATATTTAATGAGCAATTAAGCTTAAAAATTTACTATATATAGAAATGAAGTTATATACAAAAAGTTCGTTCAACTGTAAATCCTAACCTTTGAAGTCTAGCATTTCACTACTTTTTATTAAGCAGTTTCTTCAATTTCCCGTTATACATGTTTTCTTACTTATGCAATTCTGAGCTACTAATTATATATCTATGTTTTAACTTGATAATATCTTTCAACGATTTTATACTCATTAATATATTATTTGTGAATTTTTATTTGTTGAACGAGATCCTGTAGTTTCCTCAAAATGCGCCATTCAGCTCGTAACGTAAAGTTGGCATGCTTATTACTTTTCGGAACAGTCGAGCATCATTCATGGTCTTTCTTCCTCTGCCCCTCAATGAAGCTTCAGAACACACTACTCCTCTGTAAAATTAACCACACGCTCGCCCCTCACCAACACCAGGACGAAAATATTTTGTCACGGGCCGGGTCATAAAGTTCTTAATATATAATCTACACAAAACACTAGTCTCTTGACTCATAACGGCGGCTTGAGACAAATTGTTCATGAGTGTTAAGTCTACTTCCCTCTGCATCCAAAAATATTGAGCAGACCCGCAAAATCCTTTCTTATTCTTAATGATTTTTAACAGAAAATTCATAAGGACTAGTTTAAAGCAGTGCTCATTTCTATGCTCTCCTTTACAAATACAACACCATTAAATATAGTACGGTTTTTACGTTATCTACGGCGGGAAATTAAACTGTTCCGATATACATACATAGCCTGAAGGAATAATGTTTCGGAAATTTTAAGATTGCGAAAAATAAGGAGAGGATTAAGAGCAAAGCAACAACAAAATATATCCCCAGGAATTTTCCGTTACCTGCTCCGAGTCGAACAGTTTGAAAGGAAACTTTGAAGACACAATACTAATAGTTTGAAGACAGCTGTTTCCCAACCCAACGTTAGCATTCCAGGACCATGGGATGCCTTAATCTGCAGTGGTAAAAGGAAATTCCCTGGCCATAAATAGTTGTGTCCACAATACATCACCAAGTCTGGCCATTGATCTTGGCCTCATCCCCGGCCTTCGGCCGCTTTCCTCAGTTTTATATCTACAACTTTTCCCCGCCAGGGGAATAATTATTTTCAATTTTTAGAAAATTAATATTTTACTTGTCACTCTGATCTGACAGGATAATAGAACTCTATGGTTGCTGGTTACCCCATGGGGATTCGAGTTTCCACTTTTACACTTTAACATATATTTAATTCAATTATTTTGAAAAATTCCTATAAATTGATTTAGTTACCAGCTTACTTTTTTATTGCGTATTCCATTTAAGTGGGCATACACAGATTTTGACTAAAAGAAAATCTAAATTATAAAGGATTCGAATATTGATTTTCTAAATCAGGAAAATATATTTTTGTTATCGGGAACCCAAAGTTACTGCTAACAACTCTTCATGTCTTATAGGATGGTTCGTTTTACATCAACAGCCGACATTGTCATTGTAATTGGCAACTCGTCAATTTAAATATGAAGTTCTTATTAGTGGAACAATTCCGCTTTAAAAATAAGGAGCTATCCACATTTCCATATCAAAACGAGTCAGCTCTCAAGTTATAACAATCGTACACCTCTATCTTTTATACATAAATATTTCTTGTATTTTAAACACAGAATTGTTGTCAGTCATTTATTTTTAAGATCTGTATCTCAGAATGACGAAAAAAGGTGTATCACTATTAAAATAAGGCGTATATATGAACTATGCTTGAAAAACCTAGAAAGTGGTGCTGAAATCCGTGCATTTGAGTATAATGGATTTCGCAATTTAATTAGACGACTTGGATTAAAACACTTTACACTGTATTTTGTTTCTGTAACTTTGTAAAATATTAATATATCAATTCGTTATCAGGATATCCTTACACACTTTAATAAATCCCATGAATTGACAAACTAAATAATCCCCACGTCGGTAATGATTTAATCGTTCATCTTACTAATTTATCAGTGATTTCGTTGAACATCATTTCTGCTTTCACAATCCGAGGCGTAAATTTTTTATGATAATACCGTCCTACGTGCAACCCTCTATTAAGAGCTCGGAGTCAAAACAATTAGTTGGCGTGTGATAAAAGATGACGCAAGGTAACTGCACACAAAAAGCTTTCGCCTCGTCTCGCAGGTATTCGTCATCGACAAGGACTCTGCACTTGATGTAAAATTATATTTAATTTCTACCGAAGAAGAATTGTCGCTTAAAACTCAAATTATACATACAGTATCAACCTCAATTAATCAAGCTCTCAATTAAATAGGCATTAACATTTTAGTTTCAAAAGTAATAGGTAATGGAGTCCCCTGTAGGAAATCAAAGGAAGACGATGAGATACTAAAAGAAGAGACGTTTATACGTATCAGAAATGGGGTGTGTCCGTTTCTTGTTTACAAGTCTCAGTTGTTTTATAGTAGAAAATAAAAAGAAACAGTTGTGTGCCAAATATTGTTTACATAAATGATTCTCAGTTGAGTTTCTAATAAATTTTTAACGACAGTGCATGTTATTACGGCGACACAGAAACGCTCCGTTAAGATTCAACTTCGGCCGTTTATTGTCACTCGTCAATAGTAAACGAAAGGTAGAACCTGATGCGGGTCATAGCATAGAGTTTTTCAATAACGGCGGGCATATATATGGAATAAAAACAAGCTCTCTGAGAGACATTAACAAGATTATTTCTTATTTGAAAGGTCAAACATGCACCCTTCAATTAAAAAAAGAATTTCGTTAATACCTCACACAGAGCTTGTTTATTCCCTTTCAACATCGACCAACCCTTGTTGAAAAAAACCTATTCTTGTCGAATAGTAGCTGAAATTTAGTTGTAAATAAACTCATCACAAACAGACTTGGGTTTGATTGTGAGGAAAACGTTTAGAGTGGTACTTAATTTTATCAGTAAACGAGTCTTTCGTATATTCATAATCTGTGATGAATACTTGAAAAAACTGATACACTAATTTGGTGTTGAGAAATTCATAATGTACAGAATATCGACTTATAGCTTTTCTCGTATACTGCGTAATGGGAGTCGGAAGGCCCTATCTTGCCAATGTTAAAATAGGTACTTTTATTCTCTGAAACAGTAATATATATAGCATTGAAATTTTTCACAAATATTTTCAACCTTCTGATATTGTTATGGAAGCAGAATTAATTATTTAATTGTTAGTCTATAAAAAGCAGACCATGAGAAATAAATAAATATTTTATTATGCTTCCACACACGTATCATAAGGTCAAAAATAATCTTTGAAAATGTCAGTGCTGTTTCTGTACCGCCTACGAAGAAAAAGGTTCATAGAAATCACTATTTTAACATTGGGAGGACAGGGTTTTAACCAAATATCATATAATCATAATTATCATGTTATAAACGCAATAGTAAACCCGACTACTCTGCTTGTCTCGCCTTCTTTAGGTACCAAACCAAGAGTTTCCAAACATTTTGACTTGAGAGTTAACCATAAAAATCGTATAAAATTAATTCCATAAAATATTTTGAAGTCATTCAAAAAGTAACATTTTTCAATAATAATAATAAATATTTTGTTTGATTATTTTTTCATTTCAACTATACCACTTTTGTTCCTATTTATTACCACGTATATTAGGTAATAAATAATAATTTCATGTTTATTACCACGTATATTAGGTAATAAATAATAATTTCATGTTGTAAGACAATCCGTTGTTTGGTTTTGGCGTGAGTTTTGAAGCAGAGAGAGAAAAATGTTATGAAAAGAGGGTGAGAAAAGCTCGCGAATTTAAAGTTTCAGTTACTACAGAGATGTTCTATCATCAGTGACAAAACGCGCCAGCTTAGAGATAAAGCATGAGTTGACTATTGACATGCTTGGACAGATCGCAGCAGACGTGACATTTAGACTCACTGTCTTAAATATTTTTCATTCTCTCTGCCTCCTCGGAATCCACCATGTTAGTCCAAGTAAGCAAGCAAGCAGAAGATGATCTGTGGCAGAACTAACCTGCAGGCGCGCAGGGCCCCGTCCACCAGCGTCGGTGGATGTGCGCACCGGACCATTTCTCAAGCAGACTGGCTGCAGCAGCCTTCCTTTCCCCTCCCCCTCGCAGACTCAACAGGTAATCTACCTTATCGCGCTACGTGCAGATTCGAACCCCCGTTATGGAGGAAGGCCTTGGTTTGGGATTATCCACGACCGATAAGACGCGATTTCGGTTAGTTTCAGCACGATATCGAAGGCGCCAGAGTCGAATAGACTTTCGCCGGCAAAATAAGATTACGCAACTGGAGAACACGGCTGTTCGTTTCCCGTGTTACAATGGAGGAGGCTCTCCTCGAGAAGGATGCTTCAAGATATAGCCGTACAACTCAGAGCGTAGCCGCATTAATATCCTGTATTGTTCTGTGAAACAATATCTGATCGAAGGAACACAGTCACTCTCTGGATATTTTTTATCAAAGTTCTCATATGCCGAGACACCTTCACCTATTTTAGGAGGTATATGTACTGGGGTCAAAGACCTTGGGCATATGGCAAGAGTTGTCCGCTAATCCCATTGGATCAGTCGGCCAACTGCCTCCTGAAACTGGTGGAGACACGGAGAAGGGAATGCTGCGACCCCACAGCAGACTCGTCTCCCGTCATTCGGAAGGGCGTGAGAATAGTTCCCAATGCCCGACCTACCTGATGCAGGTTTTCTAAGGTTTTCCCTGGATCTCTTTAGATGAAACACCGGGTAGGATCCTTAAACCATAGCCCGGGGGCCCTAGTTTACCCTTGGCTACCTTGCTCTACCTCCCGCATCTCCCCTTTTCAATTCCCTTCCTATGCTATTAAAGGGGAGTTGTCTGTTTCTGGATCACCCTCAAGTAGCCTGTTAACCAAAAAAAAAAGACAAAACTGGATTCCGATAAATCAACAAAAGAGCGACCAATATAATATTACAATGTAATGCAGAATGTAATTGAGGACACCAAATACACTGCAATCGTTGGAACAAATATATATATATAGTTATATCAGTATGAGTACGTGTAAGGAGAAGAAATAAAACCCTATGGTTTGCTGATGATATTGTGTTGTTAGGGGAGTCAGAAGAATCCTTGGAAGCCATAATGAATGTCATGAACGAAAGTCCTGGAGGAAGAGTTCAAAATGCGGATTAATATAGAAAAAACAAAGGTTATGGAGTGTAGTATGGGAAGCAGTGGAAAAATAAAGGGTGTATGATTGGGAAGGAACATTTTATTAGTAAATCATTATTAATAATGTTCGTATGGAGTGTGTTGTTATGTGGGTGCGAAACGTGGACGGTAGGTGGTGTAAAAAGGAAAACAATAGAAACCTTTGAAATGTGGTGCTATAGAAGAATAATGAAAATCAGATTGGTGAATCGGGTAACTAACCAGGAAGTTATAAGCAAAATAAGAGAAGTGAGAACAACATCGAGGACTTTGACCAAGAGAAGGGACAGATTAATAGGCCACGTTTTGAGATACGAGGGTCTTGTAAAATTAGCATTATAGGGAGGTGCATGGAGTAATAACAGAATAGGGAGCGCAAGGATGGGATACGCTAAGCAGATTAAAGAGGATGTGGTAGTTATGCATAAATGAAAAGGCTTGTGAAGAATAGGTTAGCATGGACGGTTGGATCAGACCTGTCTAAGAACTAAATACCACCACAAAAACATCAGTAGCTCTAAAATTGCACGCAATTTAAAGCAATCAGTCTATTCTATGAATGCAGATCTTGGCCACTACAGATTTCATCCTGTTTTTTATATACGTTGTAAGGGTGTTCCTTGATATCTAGAAACAGGGTATAAAACTTGAACTGGAACATATAGAAAGTTTGGTGTTATTTAGTAAAACTACGTGTAAGTAAACATAATTTGTTTCTAAATCTAGTAATGTGTTCATGGCAGTTACCAGAGAGATCATAGAGATATTGAAATACAAACAATGCAGGGCCATTTATTGTATATACAACAGTTATATACAACAAGAAAACAAAATATGTTAATAAGAGGGAAAAACTAAATACGCCGCTCCATTACCCCTCTAAGGTATGCGTATATATTAATACTAATAAATGGTAAAACGGACAATAAGTCAGTAAAAGTAATATAAAGTAACAAAAGTTCGTACACGTTGTTTCACACTATACAAGCACAGAAAATCTAATAACCCAATCAAAATTATTTGATCTCTCTGAAGATAATGCCCATAAATACATTTTTAGACTTTTTCATTGTTCAAAAATTCAACGAGAATACCAAAAAGATAATTTACACGAGCCGTTAGTTTAACAGAAAGAAGATTAACTTGTCAGCCTGAAGGTGATATCATGGTCCCTGAGCATCTCGTGACCTCCATATTTGCTTTTCTTGCCAAATGCCCGTCGAGCATTGCTTCGACAAGGAAAGACCATTTTCTGTCAGCCGTTTTCCTGTTTCGTAAGACAGTGGCCAATATGCAGCCATGCAACATATTCACCAAAAATTCACTCACCTTCTCAGAGAAATAAGAGAAGCACAGACAAAGAGAATCCTATCTATACAGGATGACCCAGAAGACTACTGTACACTGCTAAACTCTGTTGCGCTGCTACCGATTATTCCGTACAGTCGTGCCAGTTAAACCATGGCGGATAACAATGACTATCTACCGGTCTGGTTCATTTTCCTGTTTCCTAAGATCTTGTTGTTACACGCGGTTACCATTCTCATATTCTGTAGCAAGTCGTCTATTATTTATCGCGATAATTTTATGCAGTAATATAGTTAAATAACTCCATCCGAAAAAAATTATTGATATCAATTAAGAAAATTATTTTCGCTAACAGGACCTCTCTAATATTAAAATATTAGTCGTCATTATTTATTTGGAAAAATACAGTCAGTTTCGAACCCTAGAACACCTCAACAGGTAAGAAAGTAAGCGAGCAAAACACGCATAGTCAGTGTACGAAAATAGTTTATTGTTTGTTTGGAGAACCTGATTCAACGCATTTCCACAAAAGATACTGGATAAACAGCGGCGACCTTATAAAGGACGATGCGATACTTAAAAGGGAGAATGTTAGCAAACGAGATAGGAGATAAGGCGGTGAAGATGAAACCGTTTAGTCCTTCGGCGTACCTTCACACTCAAACAGTTATATAGCTTCTCATCTACGTCAAAATACACAATAATTAGATCGTTTCTTCATTGTCTTACCAGTAGGCGGCGAGACGCCTTGTAAATTATATTTAAAGGGGTTTCACGAGTAATGCGTAATAAATCAATTTAGAGTGTTGTAAGTTTTAAATACATAATTGAGTTTGAACGAGAATCTGAATTTAACGGATAAATAACAATCTTCGAATCTATACACCCAATTTATTTGAAATCCAATAGGTGCAGTTCATATTATAATAATTTTCTTCGGTTGTGTAGATCAATTATTAGAAGTAACTGCTTTGGAAAGACTTAGAAATATAAAAGAAATACAGGTATGATTAGCTGATACTTCTTATACGTACTGTGTTAACAACGATAATCTGAACGTGTGTAGACGTACATATGGCGTTAAACAAAATTTTCATAAATACGCAATGTAGAACAAACATACTGAGATCACGAACTGAAACGAAAAGATAAACACACAGGTTACTTGAGCTCATAAGTTAAAATAGAGTATAATATAGTATTTTAGATGATTCTCCACTTATAGTGAAAATTATTCGAACGATAAAAAGTTGATTAAAAAGTAGTTATATTTTAATTTGATTTACAGAGTATCGCATGTATCACAACGTTAACTTTGATAAAACGTGATTTAGTGTTAAATATTCGTGTACTTTAAGACGTAATTGTAAAACAATGTTACTTTTTCCATCTTTCTTTGTTTTTAATTGCTTGTAATCATTACGTCTATAGGAAACAAACCTGAAGAAAGCATGTAAATATGCCGAAACGTTGGTACTATACAAATTTTTTAAAAATAAAGTCTGAAAAGGGTCATAAATTCTTTTACTAAAACATATTAATTAAAATTATACATATATTACAAAAGTATTTCCGATTCCTAGAAATTGTGATTTTTTAAAAGCGGTTTCACGAGAGCGATGAGTTCATTGTGACGTTCAGATAATCTCAAGAGTTCTCACGAAAATTTTCCGCAATCCACGGAAATTCATAATAAAATTGGAATCTAAGAGTAGTAACGTTGATTCATGGAAATTAATTATAATTCGTAGGTATGGATATGTAGAGAAGAACAACAAAATTTTGGGATATTCAAAACAAAATAATCACACTTTTAAAATATTTATTCTTAACTGTTGATACAGACAGGAAGGGTAAAAGTTTATGCTACTCGATTCTGTTCGAATCTTTTTCAGGTCAAAAACTTGGCATGGAGTTCGGAAAAGAATGGAATAACTGACTCAGTAGTAGGAGAGGACGGATCACTTTTTCCAAATCGACGGAAGGCCGCAAAATATTTACGCTGATTTCTTTGGATTGGGGGTGAGGGCTACATGAAGGTGACCCAGTATCTGGCAATTTCCCCTTTATTTTTTTATTTTTGGTAACAGCTTGCATGAGGGTAATCCTGAAACGAGCAACTCCCCTTTAATAGCATATAGCATAGTAAGGGTATTGAAAAAGGTAGAGCAAGGTAGCCAAGGGTTGACCAGGGTCCCCGGGCTATAATTTAAGGACCCTACCCTAAAAGAAATGCTAGGAAAGGAATTTGAAATAATGGATGCGGAGTTTCTAAATAAGACCTGCAAATTACCTGCAAGAGTGTTTGAAAAAAGTCATCTAACAGAATTTTTTTTAACACCATCTGAGCTGTCTCTAGTGAATATAGGTTAGTGTGGTGAAGTGATACTGATAGTAAAATCAGATTCACAGTCAATAAACAATAAGGGAAATGATATTATTTGTCTCCCTATTTCAGGTATAATTTCTTCTTTTTTTATGACAGTGCAATATTAATCTTATATTTATACACAGTGTCGTTTCTCATATTTGCCCTTCGATTAATATAATTACACACTCTAGCGCTGGAAAAAATACAAAAACTGGGCGAAAAAATGTTTGGGGGTCGATTTGCGAACTACCCTCACGAGAATTTAGAAGGTCTCAGTAATAGAAGGAAACATGCCAGATTGTGCGCAATATATAAAGCTTATAAGGGTGAACCATAGGGCCTGGAAAGAAATAACAAACCATCTTACGGCGCTGAATTATATTTCTAAAAATGACCACTCGTGTAGAATTAGAGAAAAGGGGCAACGCACAGACGTAGGAAAATTTTCATTTGTAAATAGGTCAATACGTGATTGGAATTCTATGCTTGAAGAAATACTGACGACTTTTCCGGGTAGCGTAAATAATTTTAGGAATAGGCTAAGAAAACTTGAGTAGCATTTTTTTTAGAATCAGTGAAGTGATAATAGTGAAGCTCCGTTCTTTTCTTTTTCAGATTAAAAACTACACTTCAAAATTCTTCCTTGGTGTAAACTTTTTGTATTTGTATTTTTGTTTTCTTTGTATATAGCTGCCACCGGGCAAATTCCCGATAGCAGCTAAGTAATATGCATTTTCTAACTAAAAACTGTCCAGTTTACTCTTTTATTTTTAAATTAATTTGTTGTAAATTTATGTATCTCTCACCGGGTAAAACTGCCCATTGGTAGACCAAAAAGATACATAGGCGTATAAAATACTTCGCATACGGTTTTTTCGATGTGCTAGTAATAATTGCGTTACGGCCTGATACAAGGGAATTTCTACGGAATTATGTAGTGCAAATTATTATTCTGGAATGCAACGTCCCGTCAGACGAAAATATGTTGTTTACCACCAGCAGCTTATTGCCACTGGTGGAACACCTGTCGCTACACAATATCCAGGTACGTTAATCCCGTTATCTGTTGTAACTTCCTTTAGCGTGTATTAATGGGTCCGTAAAAGAAGAGGGGCTCCATAAGCACAGTTGTTCAGAATATTTCCTGCACCTTTCCGCAAGGGTTAGCCAGTTGTCTTATAATTTATATAAAGATAGATCAAAACAACCAAATCACGGAAAGAATAGAAGTTGTATTTAATTATTAATAAATAAAGCTCATAAATTGCTGTATTAATTATTACTACGATCCGTCCTCGCCTTTTGGACTTCATCGGGTTAACATAATGCCTACAAAAAATTGTAAAGAAAATGTAAAGGGACAATGTTTCGTTAAAATATAGATTACTTAAAATTTCACTTTATTAATTCATTTAGTTTATTTATTTATAAGATTATATTTTATTTACAATATTATTAAATACATTAAGACACTAGGAACTCGAGTAATTTATTGTTAACGACATATATCAATTTTATTAGCCAATAACCTGATGCGATGAAGTCCCAAAAGCGAGGACGAAATGTAATAATAATTGAATAAAACTTCTATTTTGCCTGGTAATTTTAGGTTTTAAGTAGTGTGGTGTTATATAGGTGCGAAACGTGGACTATATGGGTTGCAGAAAGGAAAATAATAGAGGCTCTCGACATGTGGTGCTACGGAAGAATGTCGAAAATCAGAATAGAATTAGTAACCAGGATTTTCTGCTCAGAATAGGGAATAGAGAACAATTTAGAAGACTTTGACCAAGAGAAGGGATAGATTAATAGGCCACGTATTGAGACATGTGGGTATTGTAAAATTAGCATTATAGGGAAGTGTGTGAGGTAAGAACAGAAGAGAGACAAAGGATGAAAGTAAATTAGGAAGGATTTGGGATGTGGTAGCTATGTAGAAATGTTAAAGCTTGCGCAGAATAGATTAGCATGGAGGGTTGAATCAGACCTGTCTAAGAACTAAATACCACAACAACATTAATTTTTATATAAATCGCTAAGGAAAATCGACATTTTTTGCTACAATGAAATTGTTTATGATCTACAAATGTAACATCAAATATAAACATACCAACCAAATGATTATACCATATTACCCGTGTTCAGCATTGTTGAACTTTTCAAATGTGTTTTTCAAGTTTTGCAAAACGAAGCGTATTTTATGAAGACGCGTATAATTTCGCTGCTAACAAGGTCTCCAAAGAATCATGAGGAGTCAAACATTTTGACTTAAGGAAGTTGACAATCTACAGATATTCGTATAAAAGAATTTGACTAGGTACACTTAGGTCCGGTGCACACTGGAGAAACACGTTTCTTGAAACCGATACATAGGATAACACAGGAACGAGCACATTGATTAGAAACGTGTTTCGTGAGAGAGAATGATTTCTTTCTTCAAACATAATTTTAATTTTTTATAAGAAAAAATCGTAAAAAGTTGTTGGGAATTCAGATTTTACTTTTTCCATATCCATCAAGATAGAAAAATAGGGAATTTTTGCGTAATACATTACTGTTATAAGTGTGCATGTGTGATGTTTCATGAAGCAAGTTTCCTCAGTGTGCACCGCGCCTAACAGTATTGAAAGTGTTGCGTTCCAAAACAATTAACCGCAAATGAGTTTTTCTTAGAACTTGACTACATGTTGGGTAACAAACTATCTTTTTAAAGATATGTAACGAGATTATCGACGTAGATCTTCTGATAATTAAGGTGCTTTTACATTGCGCCACTACGGCAAAGGAAAACGCTCTTTATATAACTGCAGTACTTGCAGTCTACGATTCTCATGTAGTTATCGTAGAGGTTCAAGGAAAATGGTAAAGGGTATGAATTGAGAAAGTGTCTTTGATTCTTTTTTCACGCCGTGTTTTGACGTCTGAAAAACAGAAGAGGATAAGAATGTGAAGCAAAGTCCGGTTCTCATGACAATCATTGACATTGCAGTAAGCGACCAAGATGGTTCAACGGAAAGAATACAAAGAGAAAATTCTTTCATGTCGCATACTAGCAGCGTCCACGTCCGCAGCAATCACGCCTGTACTCGCAAGCAGATTTATTATTCGGACAAGCACTCCATAAATCACAAACAAGTGTGAACCACAGTCGAAGAATGTTAGTACTGTCCTGTGACCATTCATTTCAACCCACGAGCATGTCTTGACAAATGTTCTCACGGCTTCAGGGACTGAATGGGTGAAATGATTTGTGAACCTTGAACGATAACGTTCCCTTGTCACATTTGCCATGATAACATTATACAGAAAACAAGACAGTTCATTTAAAATAGGCAAATGTGTACTGTGTTGTTTTACAACCGTATAAAAATAGACTTTTTTCCAAGTTTTTGGCAACATGTGCCGTTTATCGAAGCAATATCTCAGCCGGTCAGTAGCACGAGCAATGTTTGATATGCGAGAGAGGAACCACTTAACATTTCCTCTACCAACAATGGAGATCCTGCATCTTTGTATAGAGATGTGGTTAGTCATAGGAGGCACCGTGGCTTATGAACACAAAGAAATTTTGAATTCATATATCACAATCTTTGTTGTTTGTAAATTCAGGCAAATTTAGAACAGCCATATTTTAGTCACTGAATTGTCACTTCACTTGTCTTCCTATGAGTACTGTGAGAGTCAAATAATGTTACCCTTATTCTTAAACGAAGGGGCCAGGTTTAGATTCATTAATTTCAGAGGAAATAATTTACTACTGAGGAGACTACGCAAACATCTGTCATGAATATGTATTTTGAAAAGATGTTTCGTTATACTTAAAGGCACATATATTATGATGATAATTTTCCCCTAATCATAATAAATTAATTATCAGTCTTTAAACAAAATTATTTTAATAAATTCCTTGAAGGCACATATATCTAAAACTATGAGAGATATTAAGCTAACTACATGACGAAGACGTCAGTAAGAGTCGTCTTCACCTTCTAGAAAACAGTATCCTTCGTTCCAAAATAAAACATTCTTTCAGAAAACAAAAAAAATTCAACAGTTATAAACATTACATGAAAGCTCGTAAGACTCTACTGCTACAAGGAGCTTAATACTCTATTCCTGAATTTATTAACAGATCTGTAACCAATTGAAACTTTCTCGCCAAAGTGATGAATCATAGTTATGTGCGTACCATGCTATGTGTATACTACACGTAATCGTTTCACTAACTGTCTTTGTTTTCTTTTTTTTCATGATATCGTTGCACATCTATTGACGAGATCTGTTGTCGCTTAAATGCGAACGGATACAAGTGATTCAAAAGTGTTGTGTATTGGGAAGTTTGGTGTTGCGAATGATGTGTACTCTTCTCTATTACGCTATGTATTATTATAATTTTGCATTTTTCTCATGATATCTTTAGCATAATTTTTTAGACTTGTCCAGTGGCGGCTCGTGAGTAACGTTATTTGCTACATCACTCCATGGAACAATTTTTAGGAGGATAATACTACAACATCTACTGTGTTGATAGTAATCCACGACCTATAATATGCAAAGTTTCTAATTTCGTCTACATAACGTATA
The DNA here is from genome assembly GCA_034510155.1 of Eucriotettix oculatus. NCBI lineage: Eukaryota > Metazoa > Arthropoda > Insecta > Orthoptera > Tetrigidae > Eucriotettix > Eucriotettix oculatus. Next base: position 59,415,429 of record CM067377.1, read on the forward strand.
ATAGGAACGAATTTATAAAGTTGTAAAAATATAAAATCAAATGAGCGCAAATTTCTCACACGAAAGTATTTCCAATTGTTGCTTTTTTTAAATAAAGAAAGTTAATTTTAGGAAGAAGCCACATGTTATTGCAATATTGTATGCAGTATCATGCGTATTTTCTCAGAGATACGAAAGTTTATGAAATGCCACCCGTTAAATGTATTTTATTTAAAATAACCTTTAGTTAATTCAAATAATCCACAGCAAGTCCATAAACAGTAATATTTTTATTAATTCGAAAAAACATTTAAAACTGTGTCGCACGGCCTCGCTCAAAAAAATAAATATAACGTTCAATTCAAACTGTATTCCATTTAAATCAATGACTGTCCAGTAATTTAAAACCATCATATATTTTTAGGAATAGAATCTTCAAATATTAAATAAAATACATTATTGTCAATAATTATGTCGTAGATTATTAATTTACAAAATTTTGAAGTTATTAATAATATTTGTAATTTGTTTTTTGAAATAATAGCAAATATTTTTATTAAGTATAAAAAAGATCAGCGGAATTATTAAATAGCTTTACGGCAAGAGTAAATTGCTCACGCGTCATTACGATGTTTATTTTCGATATTAGCTCAGTTTCATGAATTTTTGAATTAAAAATATCTTAATCCTAAGTATCGACAAAAAATATGGAATATTTGCCAGGGTAAGGCATATACATGAGATTTGTATTACTATCATTATTATCCCTCAAGAGAACAACGGATTACGGCACAATTCAATATTTTAAGTTATGTAAGTTATAACAAGTAAGCGGAATAATAATTACTGCCCCTGTAGTTATTCGTCACTTTTACTAATTAAACATTGCGAGAATCTTTTTTATTAATAAAGAATCGAATGTTGGTTTTCTTGTTGTTGCACACAAGGTGGTATATATATTTCACTAGACGCTGCAGTTGTCATCTTTCATGTGACATCATTAAACTTTTTTCTCCAGACCTCACAGGATGGAATTAGTCACGTGTTTTTTCTACATCATCCTGCGTGAGATGTTTATATTTTTGTGCCTCGTATTTGTGTATCGCGTCGAAGTGCTATCACAGCGCTTCTCAGACAAAACAATTCTTTAAAAAACGAAACATTTTCAAATTCCATACATTTTGCCAGACATCATTTAAAACAGTACATTAATTTATTGCTCAACGAATTAGTTTTTAAATTACTAATAATGACATGGAAAGTTATGTAAATAATCTTTGAATAAATAATCTGCACATTAAAATAAAAATAATTGAAGATGTACCGAAAGGTGATACAGTATATACAGGATGTAAAAGAACTGCACTATCATGAGGGAGAATAAAGGGGTAAATACATTTTTCCCTCTTCCTATTTTTGTATGAGAAGCTTCATTACTGTGAAATTAGAGATAAGAAGGCTGGAAAGAATTCTGTCCATTAAATGTCCTAACATACCGCTTTTTGTGCTTGATTTTTAACGTAGGTGCATTGTCACGATCAAGGAAACAGCCCAAAAATTCTCACAATTGAGATCGATTTTTCCTCACGGTTGTCTCTCATATGCGTTACTTTCAAATTCGGCAAAATAGCAGGTAGCAGCTCTTGAACTATGAGCAGGTAATGAGTAGGAGCCCAAAAGGTTTAATTGACTAGTGGACTTAGATCATACTTAGATTTACTGAATTGACATTTTATTTTGAAATATATTATATATATATATATATATATATATATATATCAATTCTACGCACCATTACAAGAAAAAAGATACCAAACAATATATAATTTACTGAATTTAAGCACAAAATGTAAACTAAGTTGGATACAGAGGCAATTATATTGATATATCACTTGTAAAAACTTTAAAAATGGAAGTATTTTATATTTTACTAAATTTTTTTGTTGCTTATATTATCAACGTTTCTTCCTCACTGCATCGCACAAGAGGATTAACAGACAGCAATGTCGACTTACTGAGGTGCCCTAAATCATAAATACGAAGTGAATAATTCATTTAATGTTGAAAAACTTGGGCTTCCCTTTTGATTTTGATTTCAGTGCCTCCTCTTTTCTTTGTTCTATAAATCTTTCTTCTCCAGCCTGGACTACTGTTTTGTTTAAATTTAATATAAGTAGCGTTAATAACCCCACATCTGTGATGGCTTTTGATACCTTGCGCAGTCAGATGGTTATCATGGTAAATTATTCTTGGAACAAACATTGTCGCTACCTGTCTCATGTTCAAGTTTTTAATTAGTGTTCTTTGGCATGACTCCACGGTATCTGAATTATTTCCTGTAAATCATTGTTACTTTTGCGACTGTTAATCTCGAATTATTGAACTCATTCGATATTTTTGCACCATGAGAAGTGAACAACTTTAAGTGTCATTTGGCCACTTTTGAACCTGGAAAACCACTACAGCTTAAAGTTCTCGAGCCACTGAAACTGTTTCAGCAACACAATATGATCAAAGTAGTTTCTCAACATATAGCATTAAAACCGCTATTCGAAATCGCTTGATTCTCGGTTTTATTTGGTTTCCTCAGTCGCCGGCAATGAGAACAGGTTAACTACCCATTACTCGAAAGTCTACTTATTTCAGATTCACCTAACAGAGTCTGTTTTTGCTATCCGTAGTACTCAGACCACGGTCTGTTAATTTCCGAAAACTTCCCAACAGAAATATTACTTACTTTTCAAAGTTTTTCGAATTATGAAGGCTTCGTCAAATTGGATAACGTATGGTTTACACTAAAGACTGTGCAGATACAATGAAACTGGAGAACTGCAATTAGATGTTCTAGAGTTTTGAAAATATGAAAATAACATCAGTTTCGTAATTTTTGCGTATAATTTTAAGGAAAGCATTCATAGGAACTGAGACCGGTTTTGAACAGTTGATCATAGAGAAGAGATTGTGTTTATTACATATGTGACCTCAAGGAGTTAACTAAGATTATATATAAAAATGATGGGGAAAGCATTAATCACAAGCAGAAAATTTCCTCCGTGGTATAAGAGGAGTCCGTCAAGAGAAACACGAATATTTTATGCGAACATGTTGAGTTCGCACAAACCAGAACTGACAGCTCAGAATTGTCAATCAAAGAGCCAAAATAAAGTTAATATATTGTAGCTTCTTCAGAGTTATCAGTTAATCTGATGTTTGACACGGCGGCTTTCAGAACTCAAAACCGTGCCTAGTGAACTTAAATATGAACGCGGCGTCGATTGGACAAGACTGCAAACCACAAGTGCCTCGTAACGTGCGGAATTAGGTTTCGTAGTAGCCATAAAGCATATTAGGTCGAAGCCATACAGCAATTCGTCAGCTGAAAGAAACGCCCAAAGATCATACGCTCGTTCGTTGGAAATGTTTGCTGTGAGTTGTGACAATAATTTCGATTTTATTAAAGCCAACGTTTCCTGTACAGGGGGCGTTGGTAGATTCAACGGAGGAGTAGCAATTCTTTTGTAACCATTTCTCCAGGTGAAAAGCAAGCCGCAGTACAATGATCTCAAATTTAATAGGCGACCGTAAACCCGTTGCGATAGGAATTTTAATCAAGAACTGCTCAGTTGTTTGGCGTGCCGATGGAATGAAAACTTTTATTAGTCTAGATTCCGGACTTTATGGGCACTAAGCTTTTTCCGAAGAGCAACGTAATTATTATAAGGAACTTTAGAGTGAACATTAGTGACAGAGCAGCGAACTCCTAGTTTGAAATTAATATTACTATTTATTATTATTTCTCTCTAAAGCCGCAAACAGAAACAATCAAAAGTACTAAGGAACTAAGAGGGAGATCATTTAATATATAAAATAGACAGATTAATAATATGGCAGGGAATAACCAGATTAAAATAGTACAATATAGAGAGAAATACAGTGTGATAACAGTGAAAGTATAAGTAATGGAAGAGAAATATGGAATAAGTTGCCTGAGAATGATGACATAAAAATCCCTGAAGCAGAAATCCGTAGTATCATGGAATGTGTATTTATTAAATCTACAAATGGGCAGATGCCCGGTGGCAGATACATAGAAATTAAACAATAATTAATAAACTGGTCGTAAGGACCACATTTAACCTATAGTTGAATGTATAATTATATTCAATATAAATAAATAAGTGTGGAATCATATTATGATATAGGGCAGCGTTGCGGGAGTTTTCTCGCAGGCGCTTCAGCCCAGAGTGACTGCGGGGCTCACCTGATCATGTCGGGAATGCCTCGCACTCTCTCTGGGTACTTTTTATCAAAGTTCTCATATGCCGAGACACCTTCACCTATTTCAGGAGGTATATGTACCGGGGTCAAAGACCTTGGGCATATGGCAAGAGCTGTCCGCTGATCCCATTGGATCAGTCGGCCAGCTGCCTCCTGAAATTGGTGAAAACACGGAGAAGGGAATGCTGCGTCCCCACAGCAAACTCGTCTCCCGTCATTCGGAAGGGCGTGAGAATAGTACCCAATGCCCGACCTACCTGATGCAGGTTTTCTATGGTTTTCCCTGCATCTCTTTAGGTGAAACACCGGGTAGGATCCTTAAACCATAGCCCGGGGGCCCTAGTTAACCCTGGGCTACCTTGCTCTACCTTCCGCATCCCCCCTTTTTCAATTCCCTTCCTATGCTATTAAAGGGGAGTTGCCTGTTTCAGGATCACCCTCATGTAGCCTGTTACCCCCCCCCCAAAAAAAAAGAATCATATTATTAGAAATGAATTTTTGAAAAAGAATAATATTGTTTTTGCTTGAAAAAAAAGAAACAAAAAACCTGGAAATATATTTCACTGTAGTATATTTTTAGAGATTTCGCAGCACTGATAACTTCACTACACTGCACTACACTAAACTTAGATTGAGTCGGAATTTTCTTTCTGTTAGAGGAAGTTCCCCAAACACTCCTACAGGCAGATTGCTCCAGTCATTAATTGTCCTATTTAGGAAAGAGTATTTTCCAACGTCGGTTTTTTGGTGCCATGCTTGTAATTTAAACAAGTGATCACTCCTCCCCTCCCGTTCAGAGTCGATTCTTTCATTCTATCTCGGATTCCCTGCCAAGGTTTTTGACCTGCAAAAGCTCTGAAAAAAAATGTGTAGCCTAGCTCTTTCTTTTCTTGTCTGTTGCGTGTCCCACCCTAGTCGCTTTACCTTTTCGTTCCCATGCCCAGGTCCTATTTGTACGAATTTTGCGGCCCTTCTTTGCACCCTTTCTAAGGATTCTATTTGACCTATCCTGTACGGATCCCAGCATGCTGCACCATATTCCATAAGTGGGCGTACTAATGACAAATATGCCAACTCTTTAGATTTCGCGTTCCCCTTCTTGAGTGTTCTCATGACAAAGTGCAAGGTGTTCCACGCTTTCCTTGTAGCATAGTTTACCTGCCCCAGCTTACTGTTAAAATAAATGCCAGGGTATTTACAGTTTGTCTCCTCGATCGCTGTTTCCCCATCTATTTTATATATCAAGGCATATTGAACGCGCATTTTAGTAAACCTAATCGCCTTACTTTTACTATTGTTGATTTTGATTTTATTCCACTTAGCCCATGTACTTAGAGTATCTAAGTACTAATTTCAAAACATAATTCATTGTATTAAAATGCCTGGATTGTCATAGGGCATGTTTTTGCGTGTAATTTAGGATCTGGTATTTTTCTACAGCAGAGAAAATTATATGACTGTAATATTATACACAGTTCGATCTGATTTCAAGCAAATAAATTAAAGCTAGAGAACGCTTAGTTCGCATATAAAGAACGGGGCAAAGATACCACATTTGGCTTGATTTAGATAAGTATGAGTTGTTTATGGAAAGAAAAGTGTTGTTAGTGGAATGTTATGTGGCGTCTCTATTAGGCGAGTTCCTTGGCGGCGCGGCTGACACATTGGACGAAAGCCAGAGAACCCCAACGTAATAAGGGTGCGCACCAGGAACACCAGATGTTATCTAAGTACATCGTTAAGACGCGTCATCAGTTCTACAGCTCATCCACAAAACAAGCGAAGAAACGTACTTATTCCGTCCAGCTTAAACGTTGCAAATTGAAGTGTTGAGAAAATTGTAAAGTACATACAAACTTGAACTAGAATCACGTATTTCGAAAAAAGGCATAAATATTGAAAGTTTTCTTCTATATGTCGATTTAATAGTTTGACGAATTATCAAAGATAACGAGAATAGTGTAAAACGTCGTCCATTAAAACCATCTATGTTTCCCGATAATCTTTGACAATGTTAGTAAACGCAGCTCTGACTGCCATGCAAAATTATACTTATCATTATTGCTTTACAACTTGATCTCCTGTAACAATTCGCAAGAAACTAAAGGTTAAATTACACTGTAACAATTAAAGGCACCCAAATGTTTGAAAATGGACGCCGTGAGCAAAAGGAAAGCTAGTTTATATATGATGAAATATTATCTTCTTCGATATACCAGTATTCTAAACAGTACTGAATTACGAAAGCAGTAACGTCATTTCAACTGCATTTTCGATACTACTAAAACTGATGTACCCTCATGTTGTTGAAGTTTTATGTCCTTAGATTGGTCTGATGCATACTTCCATGCTAACCTATTTATAAGACCCATTGCCTGAAACCGTGGCCTTATAATCTATTATTTGTCTTAGTCAAAGTACTTCTTATTGTTCCCTCTTCTCCTATTCTGGTCAGAAAGCCCTAGTTATTTATTCTATCCACCAATCTGATTTGCGGAATTTTCTCTATAGCAGCACATTTCCAAAGCTTTTACTCTTTTCGCACCCATATAACGTCTCATTTTTAGTTATTATTTCCTAAAATTCATACTTATATTAACCGTAAGTAAATTGCTTCTTTTTGCGAGAGCCCTTCTTGCCTGTGCTTTAGGTCTACTATGCTTCTACAATCCCTACTTACTGTTTCCCAAGTAGCAGAATTCCTTAACTTCCTTCTAAATATCCCTTCCCAATCTAACACCCTTTGTTATTCTACTATTTACCATACAACAATCCATTACCTTGGTTTTCCAGGTATTTATCTTCATTTTGAAGTCTTTCTACAGGATCACGTTCGTGCCATTTATTATATTTTCTTACGACTCTCCTAATACTGCAGTGTCATCGGCAAATCGTAGGGATTTTATTTATTATCCTTGTACTACGATTGATTTTCCATAAACTTTTTTTTACCTTGCTTCATCGCCTGTTCTATATATGTTACAGAACATGAGCAACAGACTGCATCCTAGTCTTACTCTTTTCTTGATTTTTGCTTTCTTTTTTCCCCCCTTCAATTCTAATTACTGCCGACTGTAGATGTTATGTATTACTCCTCTTTCTCGATATTTTATTCCTGTCCTCTTCAAAATGCCTAGTAGTTTGTTCCAGTTTACATTACCCAAGGCTTTTTCTAAATCCACAAATGCCATGAACGTAGTCCTGTTTCTTTTTATCCTGTCTTCTAAAATTAGATGCAGAGTCAATATTGCTTCTCTTGCCCCTACTTTCTTCCTAAACCCAAACTGATCCTCTCCTAACTCGAATTCAATTTGTCTTCCCATCCTCCTATATACTATTTTAGTTAATATAAATCGTCATACATTACCAAATCTTAATTTGACACTAATTATACACGAAATAAATTCTATAATTATAACACACTATTTGGAAGCCACATTGCAGGATTATTACAATAATTTGGTTTATAATCTTGTCAGCAGTATGTAGACATGTATTAACCCACATAGGCTTAAATTCTATTAATCATTATACTTGTTTATAGGTATCATTAAATGTCTTGCATTACACTATCTTATGCGATATGAAACGTGTGATTTCTAAGAATGATTAGGATAGCAAAATGATTTCCTAAATACGGTTATGATGGTGGAAAATCTGTTGGGTAATAGGCGAGCAAGAACGCCTCCGTTCAACGTTCCGGGCAGGACACGTGTCAGGAATGCGTCGCCACGTGGCGCCCAAAACCACCTGTCTCCCAGCTGTACGACGCCCTATTTATTCATAATGCACCTAGCAGACGTTGTGCAGACGTTAAAGAGAACGTGGTCTTATCTTTCTTCATCAGTTCAGAACCTGCGAAGAATTACCTTGAGCTTTTTATCAAATATTCTCGTAAATGGAAATGTTTTACACGAAGTCTTCAAAGCGGATAAGTAAATAAATATAATTCGTTCAAAATAAAAATCTAGAATATGTGTCAATCTGTTCAAAGGAGAATTGGCTTCGAGTCCGGACAAACCTGGCCATGGTAAATGTGGCCTTATTGTATATTTAGAAAGAATTAGTATTTAATCATGTTCCATTGATCCAATAGAGAATCAGAACTTCAGGGATGTGTAACGAGTCAGAGACAGTACATAAGTTATTATTTTTGCTCAATTACTATTAACTGCATGTTTCTATTTACATTCATATGACTAGGTTTAACTTACAATAAGATACGCTTAGGTTCTACAGAGGAGACTAGATAAATAATCTGTACCTGATGTATATTATTGATAAATACTGCTAATATGTTATTCTAAGAAATTAGTATCTTAGCAATGTATTATGTCTATATATTCTGAACTCCATGAATTCTTCAACAGAGTAGAAGGAGTGGCTAAGTAAAGAGTTAGTTACTTCATGTTTCAACATGTTTGCATTTCGTTTTAATTGTTTAATGGTTTCTGGAAGTTTATTAAATATGGTAATATCATTATAATGAACATCCTTTTATATTATAGTTCGAGATTTCCCTTCATTGTGTAAATTATTTTTATATCTGGTATCAAAGCTATGCACATTTGAGTTTTTTGTGAATAGGTGACTGTTATTAATCACATATTACACCAGTGAATGAATATACTGGCTAGTAAGAGTAAGTATTCCCATTCTCGTGAAGAGTTCCCTGAAAGATGTTTTTTGTGGAACTTGACATAATATTCTATTTTTTCAGTTGTTTAAAAACTTTGTCTTTTCCTGATGAATGGGACCAGAATATTATATAATACCTCATAAAAGAATGAAAGTTCGCAGAATGAAGTAATTTAATTTATTATGTTTGGATCACTAAAACTTGACATAACTCTACCAAGAAAAGTAACCGAGCCTAGTTTCCTTAGAAGAAGATTAACGTCATGTTTCTAATTTAATTTATTGTCTACAGACATACCTAAAAATTTTGTGCATTCAACTTCACTTATTTCACAATTGTTTGTTGTTAGTGTTACAGTGTTCAGTGCAATATTGTTTGTCTGAAACTGCACGAAAATGTGACTTATCACAATTGACTGACAAGCCATTAACTGAAAATTTGCAAGAGTAGAGTTGTACATAAATACACTCTCAAATATAAAGTTAAAGAAATGATCCACAGTGCAAAAGAATGTTATGTAAGAAATAGATATAGCTATAATAGTGAGCAAAGTTTGAAAATGCCATAATACATTTAGATGACGTAAAATACGTTGAAATATCAGAATAATGAATTAAAATTAAGTACAATTTCAAACTATTTTCGAAGATTTAAAGTTATAGATTCCAACGTATTTAATAAAAGCAAAAACATTTTATTTTATGAAATCATGCTCTTCCTGGACTCAAAAACAAAATATATACTCTTAAGGTTTCCAAATTTAGGAAGGTTTATTACAGCCCAAGTAGTTGAAACCGAAATGTTGGGAACAGTAAACATTTTACGTTAATCCGTACTTCCTAATCGTTTGGTTTTTCCCAAATCCTTTCGCCAGTTTGAGACAATAGTTTCTTTTGAAACTCATAACAGATCATTACAACAATAAAAATGTTATTATAGTCAGTAAATTTACGAAAATTACAAACTGATCGTTGTAATTTATAAACGTAACCATCCGAAACAATGTTTATTATAAGCTTATTCTGACGAACGGTAAAATAAATAAAGATTTGAAGTGTATTGGTGGTTATACGCGTCCAAACATTTTTTGCAAGTAATGCTTGGATCAAAGTTTGAATCGAAGACAGGAAAGGCGATAATGACCAAATGTGACATGTTAAGTGTCCTGTCAAGAGCTTGTTATTTGCTTGATGAGCTGAGAAAAACACCATTAAATAAACATCGACCAGATTGCAGAGCAGAATACTTTTATATTCATATTAACGGTCTCAATGCTAAAAATTAATTTTAAAATCAAAGTAAGGTAATGTCTATAACGTTCAGCAAAATTAATTCAATTGGGAATTATATAAGTTTCTTCTTATTCAATCCAGCAAACATACTTTCAAGAAAAAAATAACTACTTAGCTCCATTTGGCAGTAGATTTACAGCTATATTTTAAGTTACAAAGCTTCTACGGAGACAAATACGAAAATAATACATTTAACTGAAACAACGGAAGAACTTCGAAAATGATGTGAATGCTGTTATCACGGTATTACAAGAATAGAATGACGTAAGCAGAAACCAGTTGCTAGTCATACTTAGTTCATAATTTCAACTTCATATTGAATTTTCATAAATACTGATATCATGTAAGAATCTATAAGGATCAAAGTGTCATACAGAGTCTACAAACTACAGCGTCCAACCATAAAGTGTCAAAGCGATGATATATTTAAGTAAATGCACTTACATTTCTCTTTGAGAAGTGATGCACATTCCCTAATCTGCATCGCATTTTTTAAATTCATATGGTTTGAAACTACGAATTCAAGCAGAATTTTGGTAGCAGTGTATCAAGGAACACACATTACCCTTCTATAGTACTATAAGCTTTGATAAGATTGAGTTTACTGAATTCTTTGAAGTTTCAATACACAAAAATAATACTTCAAAAACGTTTCAAAACGCTCTATGTGATATTCGGCTAGTTATAAAAATAGATATTAGTTTGGAATAATTTTCCTTTTGTAAAAATTCTAACTGAAAATTTTAATGTCATCTATTAAGATTGTTATTATACAGCAGTAGGCAGTAGAGCAAACGCTACAAAATGAAGTATAAATTATAAATAATTACATTGCATCAAACGTGAAAGGTCTGATTTATCGAATGTTTTTATAATTTCACGCTGATTACTATTTCCTGCTAATCAAAGATCAGTATTATCTGTGCATTTACATTGCCATATATCGGATAACAAAGTTTATAGTAAATTCTTGAATTTTCGCAAGCTGACAATTTTCCAGCAAACAGAGTTTATTCGTATTTTCCTTCTGCGCAGGATTTTTATTTTAATAACGCTATACATAACCTGAATGGCATTTCTATTGATTTTCTCTAATTGATAGCGAAGCAAAAATATTTAGCGTTTATAGCATATTCTAACGCATTATGGCATAAAGCATGGTCTTACATTGAACGGATTAGACATATTTATTTAGTACATCTATGACGTCCAAAAATTTGGACGACACGTCGGATATGTATTATATAAAATTGTTTATTGAAATATTGGCTATATTGTTTATTTATTATATTTAATTGAGATTATTAAATTAGTTAATTCCTTTAAGTTGGCCGATGGATTCTTAACCACTTTTACTGCTGCATACGACTCCATTTTAGAGAATATGATAATGGTCTCGGAATTTATATGCCGATTGCTCTTCATCTTGAGTTTTTAACGAATTATCAAAATTTTTATGAGTGTATTGTAATAATTTATAAGCACTTTACATGATGTCTGTAACTGAACCATATTTATTTTGACGATATTTTTTTCAGTAAATGCAAAAATAATACACCGTGTTGAATAATATTACAGACATATATATTGTATGCAATACATTATTAAATGAAAATATGTTGTATCTTCTAGTTTATGATTTTTAATGTAAATAATTCGATGTGATTTTACTCCATAGAGTTAGAAATCAATTTATTGTCTACACAAAGACCCAGGTAAACGGTAGTATCTACTTATTCAATTATATATTTTTTTGTTGCTACATATTCTACCTGAATTTAAGAGTTGAAATCGTATTGCGTGGGTTTTGTCTGGTCTATTTACATAAAACCAATTTATAGCACAATTTAAAAGGTAATTATCAGTTTGTTTTGGACTGCTTTTAATTAATACGCATCTGGGAAAAGGGCAGATTTACAGGTAGAGCTCGTTAATTTATAAATTGCAAATAATAGTTATCCAAGAATAGAAGTTTGCGGTATCCTTAAAGAAGTGTTATCATTTAAAAATAAATGAGTTGTCTCAGAGTAATCCTATTTCGTGTCCGAAAAGTCAGATCTAAGCCATAGTTCAGTTGTTAAATTTCTTGAAGAGCTTCTTGGGTTTCCACCAGAGTAATATTGTAGAACAGCGACGTTTCGGCTGCTTTCACTGCCACCTACAGCCTAGAAGACGATGGCTTTCACCGCCACCTACAGCCTAGAATACGATGGCTTTCACTTCCACTTACAGCCTAGAAGACGATGGCAGTGAAAGCCGCCGAAACGTAGCTATTCTACGATATTACCCGGGTGGATACCTGAGAAGCTTTTCTTCATCTAATACACCAGGTTTGCCTTCGACCCTTAATAAAATTTCCTTTCTCTACAGTTGTTCATAGTCAAATATCTTTGAGAAATTGCCTGGCACTGTTGATAATTTTTCTATCGTCGATCTCTGTTGCTTAAGAATTCACATAACGAGACCACGGAACTTCAATCCCACATTTCTTTATCTAGTTTCTCTATCAGCCTGTCATGTGCTACTGGTTCAAAGGCCTTATAGAAATCAATCACGATCCCATCAATTCGCAGTATTTTGACGGAGTTAAACTTGCTTTCAGAAAAGGAAATCTTTCCTATAATCGTGTTATTCGTCCGGCAAGTTTCCAATACAACGAATTTAAATAAAAGTAAACACACGTTTTCAACTTAACAACAAAGAAAATTAAATAATGCCAAAACGCCTCGTATATCAGTTTCTTTGAGACATCAGAAACTCAAGGTTGACATAGAATAATCTTGGTAGACGTAATCTTCTCGTCAAAATATCCAAATCCGTTATGATACCAGCGAGTTAAACGTAAATGAGTACAGACGTACAGAATGGAATCGGGTTCTGGTGTATGTAGTTATGCTGACATCGTTCAGAAGGCACAAACAAAAGAGCAGGTGTCGGTTATTAAGCAAGTTAAGAAACAAACTAGTGAGATTACGAAGGAACGGTGTAAAAAAGTATTAAAAAACCAAATGAGCTGCAAGTGGGAATTATAGGTGTCCGAAGTATTAAAGGAGGAGGAATAGTGGTTGCATGCTAGAAGAAAGAAAATAGAGAAAAGCTGGAAGCAGCGGCGAAAGATAAATTAGGAGACGATTACAATAAAGCTAAAGCTAATGTTATTAAACCTTCGATAAACGTCATAGGAATTGATCTAGATATGAATGATGAATCGATTAAAGAGTATATAGTGAAACAAAACTGGTACAGTCGGGGAAAATGCAGAAGTTGAAATTAAGAGGGTAATAAAAAGAAAGACGAAAGTGTCCATTGTTGAATTCGATGCGCATGTGGAAAAGTGATTCAAGATGGAAAATTAAATGCAGGTTGGAATAGTTTCCAGACTGCTCAAATATAAATATTTTGAGATGTTTTAAATGTTGCTCGTATGGACATAAAGCGAAAGACTGTAGAAATAAATTGTTGTGTGTTGTATGTTCCACGGACAAGCATTGTAGTGCTGATTGTAAATCAACAGAGAATTGTTGTATTAATTGTGTTAATGCTAATAAAAACCTGGGGTTGAAACTGCCGACTAACCATACAGCTGCAACTGCAGTGTGTATACAAAACAAGTGGAAAGATTTAGTAAGAAGATGTCATTTGAATAGCAATTAGTGACTAAAAATGGGCAATCACGATTAATGAGTATAAATTGCATGTATAAAAATATACAGAGTTTTACTTGCCATAAGGATCAATTGTTAGTTGAACTGAAGACAATGTAAGCGAATATAATTTATCTGATACTCGAGTATCTGATACCTGATTTACAGGTGGGGCAATGTTATTTATTAAAGATGGACTACGTAGCAAGAAGTTGGGGGAATATAGGGTAGACGGTCAATGCTGGTGTGTTGTCGTGAAGGTTTGTATACCTGGAAACAAAATGGTGTTAGCCTCACTATACAGATCTCTAAATGGAGATTTGGGTGTTTTTATAGACTTTTTTGAACAGTTTATGTATGTGGAGTTTTAAGTTAGTGGTGACCTAGTATTAGTGGGCGATTTTAATATTCCTCGAAGTTGGAGAAGTTGCAGAAGAGTAGAAGAAATTTTGACATATGCTGGTTGTGTTCAGAAAATAACAGCTGATAAAAATGTGGATGAACAATACAGTACATTAATTGACATGTGTATAACTAATATAAAGTATCTGTCTGTATACGTGGGTGATGCGTTGTTTTATAACCACGTGAGATCAGTCCTAGAGATATCTACAAACCAAGCATAATACAATCAAATAGAAGATGTGCTGAAAAATGTGATAGGTCAACTTTGGATACATTGAGTGTAGAGGAGGCGAGTTTTAAATTTAAGAGTACAATTGAAAATATTGTAAACTCTTGTGCACCCCTTGTTGAGAAGGCTCGAGGAAGAGGGAACATAGTGCTTCGGCAGGAGAAACATCTTTAGGAGAATGCCTATAAGAGTTTGCATTTATTAATACAAGTGACAGTAGGAGAGTCTACCAGAGGTCGAGAAATTCCTTTGTAAGTGAGTTGAGGGTCAGAAAAAGACAATTCTATGACAGAAAAATAGATGGCGTGAGGAGTAATAGCAGTATAATGTGGAACACTATTATGAAGCCTGTTGCCAGGGGAGTGAGTACAATTAGCTTTCTGGAGTCTGAAATATCACCTCAGGACAATTTTAACACGTACTTGTAGATAGTATAGAAGAGATAGTACAACCAATAGACGATGCCGAGTGTTTAGGACGCAGAGAATCATAAATATCTGGATGTGCCCTGGGAGATACGGGATTCTTTCCATAATGTAACGGAGACAGAATTCGATACAATGGTAAAGGGGTTAAAATGTAGCTCTTCTGGCACTCTGCTGAATGATAAGTTGTTGAAAAAAATTTGTGCAAATTAGTAAACAAGTCTCTAACCAATGGTATAGTCCCTTTTAATTGGAAGACAAGTTCAATAGTTCCTATAGAACAAGTAAAGGGATCTGTTTATATGGATGATTATAGGCCAGTAAATATGTTGACTGTGGTGGATAAGTTGGTAGAAATGTGTGTGGCGAAACAAGTAAGTCACTTTTATAATAAAGAGGGACTATTATATAACTTTCCATTTGGTTTTAGGGGGGCCTTTCGTGTGAAACTGCTATTTTGGAAGTAGTATCTCTGTGGAAAGAAGCAATTGATATGGGAAATTTGGTAATTGCAGTTTTTCTATATTTAAAGCGAACATTTAAGACGTATAGAGTCGTGTTGTTGGACAAGTTATGGAGGTATAGAGTAAGAGGTGTGTCGTACGCGTGTTTCTTCAGTTAACTATCAAATAGAAAGAAGAAGAAATGGAGTAGGCTTTGATATTGGAATCCACAGGGAAGTGTTTTGGTTCCTACATTCTTTAATTTATCTATAAATGATATGTACTGTTGTTTTCAAAATTGTGATCTCAATCTTAGGTTGTATGCTGATGATGTGCTTCTGGGAAAGACCAAATTAATCTAGTTAATAAAATGAACCTTGCTTTAAGTAAATTAAGTATTATGTCTGTGTAAATAGATTGAAGTTATATGTGTTAAAACCTAAATTTATGTATATTGGGACGAAATTTAGCTGTAGTTGATTATATGATAGCTATGAAGTAGTTATAGGCAATAAGAAGATTGTTATACTTACTGATTTTAAATATTTAGGAGTCATATTGGATCAAAATCTGAAATGGATTGTCATATAGATTTTGTAAGTACAAAGATAAGTAGGTTAGGGTTTCTATATAGAGTAGGAAAAGTTTTAACTAAAAAATCTAAAACAGTAATTTATAATTTTATTACACTTCCACTTTTTAATTATTGTTGTACTGTGTTGTATGGGGCACCTAAAATAAATATTTGTCAGACTTAAGTTGCAAAATATGGCAATAAAAATTATCTTATGTAAGAATAAAAATAATAGTGTCACAGAGATGTTAGAAGAAGTGAATTGGCTTTGTATCAAGGACTTTGTACCATGATATTTTAGTACAAATGTATCAATAATTTGTTACCGTCCTATTTTTATAATTATTTAGCTTATAAGTATGATAGAAACCCATACAACGTTAGAAGTAAAGTAGAATTAGACATAACTAGAGCTAGGTTAGATTTAAAACAAAATAGTATATTTATTAAAGGTAAATTTCCAATAGAAATGAGAGAATGTAAGAATGTTAGTAAATTTAAGAATTGTTTATTTAAACATCTGAGTATATGAAATGTAGTTAAAAGCATTTATTTGCTTAACAAAATCTTTATTATTATTATTATAAGTTGTTTGTTGTCGGCGTAGATAGAAGCCTAGGATTTCTGAACCTTTTGCTCTCTCGTGTGAACTACCGGCGTACTTCTTTTTCGGATTATTTACTTTCCAGACTTTTCGCATGGCTTCATTGGATACCTAAGTGTCGCTTAAAGCGCACACAACACGAAACTTCCTATAGCAATTCAAAGGGATTGCTTAAGGAAGTGATCTGTGACGTCACGCAGGAAACGATACGCCGTGACTGCTGGAGCGAGGAAGTCAGGTTCCAGCGTTATTGCGTGGGTGTGTCTGCGTCGCTGCGTTAAGTGAGGTAACCACATTCCTTATGACTCACTCTTCGGCGAAAACCCTGCTCTCACGGGCACGAATGCTAGGAGGCTAGAGTGTCCCACAACAAAATAAGAGAAAGCTAAACAATAATACAATCATAGGGACACACAGCAGACTCATACATATCCCCACCGTGCGATATTTTATGTCTGTACTAACCAAGAACTCTTTTCCTACCTTTCCTGTATACTTCACCATCTCTCTTTCAAGTATCATACAGCATAGAGGAATATTTTAACGAGTCCATTGGAACGTGAATAGATATTGAATTAATACTGTGAAAATTGGCGACTGGAAACTCAACCACCTTCAGTGATCTAAAAACAAGAAAATTAGTATACTTTGCATATTTCCATTCTGTTTTATCATATGGTATTATATTTTGGGGCAACTCAGCAGGCATAGATAAGATTTTTGTTAGTCAAAAGCGTGTTATTAGAGCAGTATTTCAGGTTACCTCACGAACTTCTTGCAGAACTC
The DNA here is from genome assembly GCA_034510155.1 of Eucriotettix oculatus. NCBI lineage: Eukaryota > Metazoa > Arthropoda > Insecta > Orthoptera > Tetrigidae > Eucriotettix > Eucriotettix oculatus. The sequence goes on from CM067377.1 coordinate 59,432,727, forward strand.
TTAAAAAAGTTAGGTATTTTCACTTTGACGTGCCAATACATTTATTCATTGATGTTATTTTTAATCAAAAATAGGCACTTATTTTCGAATAATTCTGATATTCATCCCTTCAATACAAGGAACAAAAATAATCTGTATAAAAAATGTAAAACATTGTCAATTGCACAGAAAGGTGTGCATTATTCTGGGATATCCATCTTCAACAGACTGCCGCATAGAATTAAACAGTTGTCCGATAACCAAGGTAAATTTAAGTCTGAATTATTCTCATTTTTGCTTAGTCACTCCTCCTATTCAGTAAAGGAATTTATAGAAGAATCGGAGACGAGTAATTAGTTTATAATGTTTGGTTACAAAAATCTGTTATGAGTATATTTATCTTTTATATAATAAAATAATGTAATAAATGTACACCCTGACTCATTCCACATCCTTGAAGCTTAGCTTCTTAACAGGATCTACGGAATATGATTATTATTATTATTATCAATATATTTTCTGCGGCAACGAAATAAAGATATATAAAAATATTTTAAAAATCACATTAAAAAATTAAATTAAATTTTTCACACTTTTAATTTCTATTTGGAATAATTTCTGGAGTTTACTATTTGATGAAGTTCCAATCAGTACCTACTGTTCAATAATATTGGATCATTATAAGTTAATATTAACAATAACTATTGAGTTACTTGGTCCTATTCTCGTTTCATTTACAGGAAACAAAAGGTGTATAGAAGAATTCGCCTTATTACCAAACTTTCCACTCCCCGATTGCAGATAAATATTTTCCCGATTCAATTTTGGAAACACCAATTTCATGTATATCAGAGGTGGCCAACCTTTTGCATGCCAAGCGCCGATTTTTTGACAGTCGAGATGGGCTATATGACTCGAAGAAGTTTTATACCGTTATACGTTCATGGTAAGAGGTTGGTAAATAGGTGCAAGAATAGAAACTGCTCAGGGGACTAAAAGGAATAACTTTGACGCAGTTAAGTTAATTAATTTACATCAGTTTAATGAAGTACTAATTTACGAAACAAGAATGATGTTCCTGTACGAGAGGGTGATAGCGTAAGATAACTCTGAACTGCAGTTGTTGGCAATGAGAGTGAGATCAGCTTGGAACTTGGAATTGTCTGTTCTCTGTGATTGCCAGAATAACTGTTATTAAATTCTTGTATTTCTGACTTTTTGACATTCATTGTATTTATTTATAATACATGTCTACTTTACAATGCTTTCTAACAATTTAAAGGGACTTCTAGCCCGAAATACAAACTATGCGCCATTTTTAATTGCCTAATGCGCCACGGTTTGGATCTATAACGTATATACATGCCCACATATGTAAACAATTAATATTCAGAGAGTTTACTTTTTGCAGTAGACACTAATGTTTCACTGCAGTTTATACTAGTATACATTCAACCAGATGCTTCGTTTATTTGAAATAAATGGTTTATAATTAAACATATTTAATGAATTTTCAAAACGATAACGTCACACTAAATTCTGCAACATCAGTGACAGAATATGACAAAAGTACAATATTAAAAATAATAAGGCTCATCTACGCCAAATTGAAACAAATAAAGTAATACGCTTGCAATTAAATTAAGCTCAGGCATTCTGGTAGTATAATTAAAAATCGCAACGATTCGAAATGTTAGTTTAGCTATTTAGATTCCCTTATAGCATATACCATAGTACAATATTTTGTACGTACTGAAGGAGATATTTTTTGTTTATAAACAACTGTTGTTAGACTTGTGTTCTATTAATACCGTCGTGTTAAAGTTTCTTTTTCCAAATACTGTGCATTCCTGGTATTGCATGTTATTAAATGCTATTATTCATATATTTTGTAAGAAATAACAAAGACCGATTCACAATATCAACACGTTATAAAAATTCAGAAAATCACTTCCAGAAATAAATTCTTAATACAGATATAGTATTTTGTATCTTCTCCCCTATGTTTATTATGAATCGCAATTTAAATAATTTTAAAAATTTTAAAGCAACCAATTTTGCCACATTCATCAGCATGAAAACAAGAAATAATAACTTTTTAAAAAACTCATTTACAATTCCACAAGAATCTCATGTGTAATATTTGACAACATTAACAACCTGTAAACAAAATGACTTATTTTATTATTTAATAAGTTTTCTACTTGGAAATCGTCAATTATATAAGTGAATCGGCTTCCAGCAGAATAATATCATTTATAAAATCCTGCTAATTAATTTGACAACAAATCTCCTGATAGACCATTGTTCGACTCCAGAATGTCAATGTTAAAATCGTTCCACATTTAGAAAAATTACACGTCGATATAAGTTGTGATAAACGTGTACATTAATTTTATAAATATAGCATTTAAACCGCAATAGGTAACGAGACTTGAAGTATTCTCTGTTCTAAAATTTCTTTATTACCTAATCTATTTTAACGTTCTAAAAATTTTGCATAATGAGTTGAAATGTCAACTCATTTTTTCCTTGAATTATTTATTATTCTCAAATATATTTTTATATATAATCTAAAGTTTCCTTTTTGACGTTCTTGGTTGTTTCAGTTTAAGATTGTACTGTTATTCTTAAAAATTGACAATTTGCGCGCGGAAAACATATTTCTTTATCAAACTGTAGCTTTTTTAAATTAAAAAATAAAATGGATCACTTTCTTAATACAATATTAATACTGTTAAATTATATATATATATATATATATATATACATATGACATTCTTCAGGAATTGTATTCTTTTTAATTTGATAATTTATTGTTTCTATACAATTAAATATGGTAATATTGTTTTTCAAAAATTATCAGTCGTAATCAATTTATAATTCTTAAAATAGAATGCAGTAGTTCTTATGAACATCAAACAGTTAATAATTAATGGAATTCAAATCAGAACGAACCAAATTCTTATTCAGCAGTTAAATCCGTTTAAATAACGGACTGTGGCATTAGATATATATTAAAATAAGTTATCATCATTTTTAATTTTTTTATCAATCTGACAAATGGCCAAAAGCTTTTATTTAAAGTATACCCTTAATTAACGTGTATACATATCAAGGAAAATTTCTGCGTCATTCTACAAGCTTGGAGTCCAGGCCAATTATACAGCGAAGTCTACGAAATGCCAAATCTGAACTAATTTCAACGCAGTTTGCATTTAAACTTCAGCTTAATATTTTACGCTGTGAATGATTAGAGTCTCCTGTGACCTTTCCTTGGTGATTCGGCATTGTTGCTATCTGATTATTGTGACATTGGCAGATTATAAAACGATAATGGGTTTTAGCTTTTTAATCTCTCGAAGAACTACATTTAACTAACGGAATATTGATGTGAAAGGCCGTCCTGCAGATGTGATAAGGTAGAATAATTTGAAGTATATCACGATATTTATTTGGATATGTTATGTCTCAACGCAGACGCGACAGAATCGAGAAATATGTAACAAATAAGGCATGACATCACGAAGTTGCGTTCCTTTCGTTGGGACCCCTTCAGAAGCAATAATAAATTACTATAAACTAATTCAAGAGATTTAAACTGATAAAATTTTGAATGTGTTGAACTCACAAACGTTGCTGTCGAAATTTCTATTATCTGTAACCTCGCTACTTGTTTTTGCAGTTTTGTTTCAATGTAATCTTTAGCTCCTGCAAACATTATTCCGCTTCTTATTCCGTTAATTGAGATTGTTTGCATAAGCGCGTCGAATATGTTTATATTTTCTATTATCAATTTATTATTTTTATGTTATCTCTATTATTGGTTAATATTATGCTGACTGTGCGAACAAGTCCAGTACGCGCATAACCATGAAAAACAGTTGAGTTTTAAATGTACCAGTAATGTTTAAACGCAATGGAGAATATTAAAAACAAGATACTAATAATTCACCGGACAGAGATAATATTAGACATTATATTCGCAAATAAATTAAGTTTTTAGGGGGGAGGAGTAAAACGCAAATTTCCTTTAATAGCAAAGGAAGGCAATTAAAATGGGGGATGTGGAAGGGAGAAGAATTGGATCCTCGGGCTATAGCTTAAGGATCCTACCCAGTGTTTACCTGAAAGAGATGTAGGGGAAATCCTAGAAAACCTGCATGGGGTAGGTCGCGGTTTTAGGTAATTCTCTCACGCCCTTCTGAATGACGGGAGAAGAGTTTGCTATAGTATATTTATCTGATACTAAAGGATTAGCTACAACAAAACGACTGACATTATCGGTAGATGATCGCGCGATGTAAAAGGGATTAAATCGTGACAGGATAAGACTCTGATAAAAATGTTAAGAGGCAATTTTAAAAACAAAAACAGTGTAACGCCCTCTTACTCTGCGGTTTTTGCGCAGCATCTAACAATAAATTCATTGAAGGTTATATTTTAAAGTACTCATACAAATTTAGAAAAAATAATAATAACAAAAGACAAAATAATACCAACAGAAGACAACGACGATTAGGTAAAAGATATCAATTCTGGTTTGCATATTGGTAAAGCGACGTATGAACCAAACGAATAGCACGAAAAAATAATTTTATTACTATCATTTGTCCATTGATGTGCGATATTGTCGTACAATGTCAAATTTCTAAACATATATGGGTAATTAAATATACGTAAAAAAATTCTTGACTTTTTTTTTAAAAAAACATTGATATTTGGCATTACGCAAACAACAACATGATGCTTACAGGCAGAAAATGAACAGTGTTTTCAGCTTCAAATACTCTTTGAATTGGGACGATAAAATTTTTTCTAGTTTCAAGTAATTAAATTGTAATAACCTCTTTTGGCAAAAGAACTAAGTACCACACGAATAATTTCCTTCCTCGTAGAAATACGTTACAAGGTATATCCGGTATCAAAATAAATGGTTTATTAAAGTGTTCGTTAATCGAATATGGTTTGATTTGTTGCGATGGACATAAAAATTTAACCTGACGGTGAGAAATTAAATGACAACAGAAAACAAAAATTAAACAACCGAGGAAATCAATCTCAGTTTGATGAGGATATCATAGTGTGGTTAGAGTGACCGCATACTAAGTAGTGATCCTAGGTTGCATTCCGAGTCCTGTCAATATTTTTCTACCCTAATCATTTAACAGAAGACGAAATCTAAGTCTAGGTTTCTTATCACTTAAACTTTTGGTAATATTCAGGTTCACATCAAAACGTTGACAATACACGAATAATACTAATTGTAAATGAGGAAATTCAATTTTAGGGTTACATTTTTAATAGTCGGCTTCCAACTTAACAGTGAAAGCACACGAATTTCTTGGAATGACCACTGATATGATTTTTCGAAACTAGTATTAAACGTCGATCACTGATAACTTTTCTCAAACGCAAGTAGGCACAATTGTCCTTATCTTTATTCCAAGAAAGTTAATTAAGATTCAGACCTCACCAGTTGTTAATAATATTCTTCCACGAGTATAAGAAAGGTTTTAGATGTAATGCTGCAAATACGACAGGAATTATATAAAGAGAAATATGCCATCAATGGAGACAGAAATAGAAATTATTTACGAATGAAAGGGAAAAAATCTAAAATATGGCCGCGGAATATTAACCGAAGGTCGTGAACATATATCAGTGGTCATAAATACGGCACCTACGGCTTGGCAGAAGCCCGTTTCAACCTTTGCGAAAATTACCAAAAATAAGAAGAGTCAATTATCAGTGGGAGCATTGAGCCAATGAGAAAGTGATTTTGTAGAAAAACATCATGTGGTGTCAAACCGTTCGTGGGAAGAGTAGGTAGAGCAAAGGTTATCGAGGCAAGCAAAGCATAGAAGGAGCCTTGAATCTTAATTTAAAGCCGTAAGTGCCGTATATTTCCCCCTCCCAGCAGATCTCTCGGTATTTCGAAAATCGTACACCGTCACGCCTTCCCTCTCCTAGCATTTAAAAATCCCAATTAATTTTTATAATGTCCTCAGTCACAAACTTTACAGCTTCGTCTTTATTTGTTTTTTTTTCGGCTTTTAACTGTTTGTAATAAAAGGATTTCATCTAAAAAGTGGCAAATTCTACCAGGGTATGCGTATTCTCAATTTGCCTATGAAAAAAGTCGCCAATCGACTGCCAACCGCTTCATTAATAGTAATAAAGTTGCGTGTCAGACATCGTAAAAGACGTAGTTTATAATAGCAAAGACTATAAATGTCTATTTCTGGACCCAAAATAATATTTGTGCAACAATAGACGCATTTTAATATTTTTAGCCAAGGTTATATAGCCTCCTGTTTTGAAATAATATTGTCTCTGAGATGTAGAAACGTGTCGGGTTTGCTCTATAGTTAGCAAAAGAGTGAGAACAACGAACTATGTAGCACATCAAACAGATGCTTCGTACACCTTCCTGTGAATTTTGGCGTCACGTTCTGGGAGGAGTATAAACAATGTTATTAGTCACTCGACGCGTTTAATAAGGATTATTCCTGTAACTCGCGGCGGATTCCATTCCAATTACATGTTCCTAACTAGAAGGAGAAAATTGCTTGGCCTTTGGCCCAACTACACACGATGGTATTAATACGTCAGCGCATACGATGGGAAACTTGTCACCTGCCAGTATTTGTTTCCTTTAAAATGTTTTGCGGAATTCCCTTGAATCATTAACCTAAAAACGAAGATTCGGAGGGGGCGAGAAAACCTTCTGACGAGTCTCGTAATTACCCTTAATATTTTATTCATAACAACACTGACCTGTTGTTGGGATAGAGAAACAGTGAAAGAGATTAGACGAAATTTGTATTTGATAAAAAATAAATAAAGAGTTTAGTGCGATACGCCCCTGTATGATATCAATGTTCGCAATGGTACAATGATTATTTATTTTGACTTTGTACATTTTAGTTACGTCCAAGATTTGTCAATATTCAAAAGTTAGTTGTAAACATAACATAAATACTCATATAAGTCGCATTATTTTAAACCTGAAAATGAATTAATTAGGTGCTAATCACTTGATTTGACGGATATCGAGAGTATCACTACTCAACTCAGCGAAACCGATGGAATGGGCACTGTTATGAGCTATTTTAGTTTATTTCTCCCCCTGACACACTACCACCATGCTAAAGGAGAGGAAGGGGGGAGGCTGAACTTCAACTTAATAGGCATGGTGAATGTCCACAGAATTGCTTCCCAATGTCGTTATTAATTGAAATAGTCTTACACTACAACTACACTGTCACTACTAATTATGTGAAGAAGATAACAAACTGAAAGTTAAAAAAGAAAATAATTCCAAGGGATTGGTATCAAAACTAAACTATTTTCTCATCACAGTTTTATGAACGAACTACGTATCAATTCATCCTCCGGTTTTTATTTTTTAAAGATAATGATATGTATGATGAACTATTAGAGAACCTTAATACAAAAGCATGAGATCGTTATGCAAGATAAAAACTTCTCAGTGACCCAACTGTTTAGCGGGTAGACAGAGTTTTTTAAGACATGATTTATTACTGCCATATCATCTGAGAGTCTAGGATTGATAATACTGGAGACTACAAAGTTGGTACATATTTCTTTTCTGCGTCTTCACATTCATTTCATTCTCTTATATAACAACTTAAAATGTTATTTACCCTTTTGTTTCTCGTGTCTGTATTTTAGCGCAGTAGAACCCGGTCCATTTTTTTCCTATTTATGGAATTTTAAATTACATAAATATTTCGGCATGAGCATGTCGTTGGCCAGGAATAAGGGGGTTTTCCGGGCGCCGACTTGGCGGCGCGGAATCAAAACAAAGAGACAGCGGTTGACACTTGGGCTATAAAGCTCAGACACCTCGTCGTCGGTTTCGGAATTTCATAATCTGCCTGAGAATTTGGTGAGCGGGTGGCGTGTGTTCCCCAAATGTAACAAAGGATATTATTGGAGAATATCCATCCCTGCCAACTTGGTGATAGGTGTCGCATAAGTGGGGACGAAGTTTTAAAAGAGGCAGGTGGAGACATTTTGAGAGCAGATTGGTGGTGGAGAATGAATTAGACAGATTGGCAGGAGATTGGTGGTAGAGAGTGAATTTGAAATATGTAGAGATTGATGGTGACACAGATTGGTAGCGAGATATTGCGCAGTGAACGATTGACGAGTGCAGTTGCAGCGCCGGTGTAAATTACGGACTGATCAGTCCAGGGGTTTTCCTCAATAATAAGCTTTAAAACGTGTATTAATTCAGAATATACACGATAACATGCTAACTTTCAAGTAATGTCGACACCGTGGTCGTAAACATACATAGCCATAGACGCTTCAACAAAGTTGCCAACATTAGTCTCCGGCCACAAGAAATCAAGACTTTTTGATTTAACTCCGACCTGGTCGCCGACATGGAAATTCGACGTCAAACCTATCCATAGACAGTCAACTTTGTCGTCAACATGGCATGTTGGCAACATGGTTGTCGACCAGGTTGGCCGTCTGTGGGACGCTTTACGTGCACTAACTTTGATTAACATTGTTTCACGTTTCAATAACCAATATGAAACTTAAAACTTATTAATTGGCTATAGATATAAAAAATATTGTGGAATTAAAATGAATTTAAATGTATTCAATGAGCGCCATGTCATTTAAGAGAATAAGGATTTTGCGTGCACCGACAACAGCCTGATCCTTTCGTACAATCTTTCAGTAAAATACTGTTATAGCACAGAATTTTAATCCTGTCGTAGCATGGAACGTTGCTTATTCGCAGATAGTAATAATGACTGAAATGAGATGTTGTCTTGTATTTTAGAGGGAGAAAAGGGATGTTTTATTTAGTTGGTCTGGCATAAGTTCACGAAGCTTAATGGACGCTTAAAGCCGAGATATATTTGTGAACTTACTTGGGTGCCTTCTCGAGCAGCTTTCGGATGGCGGTGTAGTTGTGTGCTGCGGGGATTCTCAGCATCTGTATACAGAGGTCAGGCTCCCAGCGGGACAAGTCACTGCCCTGCCGCAGGTCCTGGAGCAGCTGCGTGCTGGAACCACGACGCAGAGGCCCGCTGGCCCGACGCACCGCGTGCGTCCACAGCTCCTGTGACGTCATGGGCCGGCCTGAAACACATCAAATTCCACATACAACGTATAGAAACCAAGTTTGTAGGATGTCGAATATGTCAGGGAGTGCAATTTTTACTTATTTTAGTTTAATATGTCAATAAATCATTTATGTTATCAATTGTGCGTGTTATCTATTTACAATAATTTTATTTTGAGGCATATTACATTTACTTAGGTTGGTGAACATATCAGACGGGCTGTTTTTAAAATAAGAAACCGTTTTAGTATTTTGCCGCTGCAGCTCTGGAGTTACAATTTAGAGCATTAGCGATCCCATCCTCCATTCATTGGGACGCCAGGCGCGGCTGAGAAGCATCATCACTTAACGATTTACTATTATACATCATTGCGGAATGTTCAAAAGAATTGAACGACTCAACAACTGTGACTCACGCGATATGCTGAGAAAGGCAATGATTTGCTAATACAGATCGTTACAAGTGATGAGGAGTCTCACGTCACTCCTGAATCAAACAACAATCCATGTATTGGAGGCACACGACATCCCCAGTAAATAATAAATCAAACAGACACTATCCACTCGCAAGGACATATGTACCGTTTTTGAGACAACGTATTTTGTTGGGTTAATTATTTTCCCGATACGAAAATCAACATGGGTGTTATTTTATGAGACTTCGAAAGTCCGAAAGTCCCGTCATACAATACAGAACAAAAACTGTGGAATACGGATGAAATCTTCACGAATACTTCCGCGTTGAATTATTTAGATTCATTACAGTGCTCGGTCACACACCGTCAAATAAACTCTAGATCTGATCGCATCATTTGGTTGGGAACGTTTATAGCAGAATCCCTACAGTCCGGATTAGCTCCAAACGATTTTCATCTGTTTCTTCGTCTGAATAAATTCCTTGCTGAAAAACACTTCATCTACGATGATGTGTAACAGGAAGTGCAGACTTAGATTCCATCCCAAGCGGTATCTTCATATAAAACTAGTTTCCCGTGACGAAAAGTGTCTGATAACGGCGGTGGCTTTGTGGAGGTGTAAGGTATTGTTTGTTAATTTAATATCTGGAAAATAATGTTCTGCTATTTTTTGTATAAATATAATTCCCTGGATTAAAATAGCCTTCTAGTAAATATATAAACCTATTTTCATTATATCTTTACATCTTAGATACGTAAGTCATATACTTCAATAAAATCGTTTACTGAATGGAAGGAGTGGCTAAATAGAAATGAAGTTTAAATTGTCCTCGGTTCTTAAAGAACTATTTAATTTGTTGTGGCAGGTTGTTAAAGGTAGAAATGACTGAATAAAGGACATCATTCTGTGCATATATAGATATAAGTTGTTGACTCCACGGGTATCTGAATTCTTAATATATAAGTGCGTATTTTCCATCACAGCAGTGCGATCGTTAATATTTCTTAAAATCTTAATATACAGTCAGCGAGGATTGTGAACTGGAATTGGCGTCAGTAAGTCCATACAAAGGCAAGTAGGGATATGACCTGTGGAATTTCCATAAACACGCTCGCGTGGAATGGAAAGCAAGGAAACATCCAAATATTTAAGTACCACGTGGTTGCCTCAACCATTGGGGTTTCGTGGTCCAAATAAAATCGATCCAAAAGGTCGATTTTTGGATGTTCCTACATACAGCGGTGAGGCTGCGTGAATTCTCATTCTTCTCTTGGAACTTGAAGGGGACGGAAGGGAGCGGACGTTTAGTCCCGGACGTTTGAAGGAGACGCCGAGGAGAGCGTTCTACGGAGAATATGGCAGAAAGGCGACGCTACAATCAACCAGGTACGTTGTCAGATATCCCAACCCTTGAATCGTAGGGAGGGCATCGTCCACGGATTAACTTGAGATTATTAAGAGATCTGATTGCTTCGCCGTACCTACGAGATTTTGTAAACATTTTCATAGTTACGTTGTTTTAAAAATAAATTCCCCATTTGTATCTTTTAAACACCCTGTAATTTTATACCAACACACCCCACTCTACACACATTAATGAGTAAATGCATTGGCACGATACCAATGCTTTGTAAAGACTTCATGAGGTTCTTGAAGTGGCCCCAGATATTTTTCAGAGATTAAGTATTTGAAAACCAAAACAGATTTCTTCAAACAAATCAAAAATAGTCTCTGATTATGAATATATATCCCTCGGGTGTTTAATGTGTCCAATAACTCGTATCTACCGTTTCTAATTGTTGAATATGGGACTTCTGTTACCAATATTTCGCAGAAAAAAACATTAATTCTGCCCCACTTGTTAATATCCTTGAATCATAATGAGAAGAACGTAGACTAAAATTCAAATAGAGGAATTTGTGATTGTAATTATCTGCAGCATAGACTAAGTTATTATACCTTATATCATAAAGCTGTGCGGACATATTAAAATTGTCCTATTGTTAATAAATGCATTCAATGAAGGCAGAAAGAAGGAACATTTTCCGTGTAGTAGGGCGTTGTTGTCCTTTGGTATTAACCAAAAATTTGCCTTTGTTTTGAAAAATAATTTTCTGAGTGTTGGACCAGATCATGGTAAGGAATCAAAATTATCATTTCCCAAAAGCGCAGAAACGTTATTTCGTTATGTTTAATAGTGTTATAACGACGTGTCAAATTGGCTGAGGCACTTGGGTTTATTATAGTTACAGGAGATTTATTTGGACACCTCTAGCGAGCATTTTAATGCGTTCAGTGCTGCACTCTTACAAGGCGTTTTCCTTTCGGTGTGATGGACGCGATGTTTAATTAGCCGAGCATAAAGACTTCTCTGTTCTCGACTCCCTGTGGGAGCGTACATGACCGGGCAAGCGTCGTGACGAACAAAGTTACATATTTACCAATAAATAATAAGTGAGCTCCAGGTGTTTTTATTTTGTTGACCGAGTTTCAATCGAATTTATCAAGAAACTGCGTAAGTTGAATTTTATGTTTTGCAAATTCATTTTTGCTCGTATTATCTCATGGCGTCAGCCGTGTTTCTTATCTTTATTAAGTCGGCATACAGTCATCCTGATTAATATCGGATATCTATCAGAGATCGGCCACGTGGATCAATGTCACGGATTCGGTTTCAAAATTTTCGTAAGCTACCTTGACTCCTTTGAGGGTCTTAAAGACACTTTTATTAAAAGAAATGTTTTGCTTTTCGCACCGGGAAGAAATAAGTTAAATAATTTCGTTTGTACGAGTAGAATAAAATCACTCTTCGCTACCTGGGACAATTATTTGTAACTACCTTCATTCTTTTAGTGAGTATGTTACTATTTAGTATGTTATTTTCCGGGGAAATTTTATTCTTCATTGCGTATCGGTTTCTAGTTTACAGTTATGAAACGGCTTGGATTGGTTCCTGTAAATCGGAAAACATAAAACAGCTACATGTTGGCACTCGAATTCGTAAATATAACCTAAATCGAAACAATACACAAGAAGTAATCAAAGACGAGGTCTGATAAGACCACTTTTCACTACACAAGCTTAATAACGAAAACAATATCGATCTGTGTTACGCCCTGATATGTAGATACAACAGGTCTTGAAATGATAGTGAGGAACAAAGCATTGATTAGATTTCGTTACCTTTTCATTATACTTTTTTCCTTCAAATCTGTGTGTTATATATAGGCTATATAGTGTTATGACACTAGCTCTTGGAAATGCCCCAAATAAGAATGAAAGCAATAGTTTACTGTTTCAATCTTACAGATTCTACGTATTTTTCTAAAATTGTAATTACATCACAATCTATAATTGAAGACGATATTGAAATCCCCGTGTTGCGAGAATTACTATTTATTTTAAACTCTTCGATGTACATTTATCTACATGTATTTAACCCCGGAGAATAGTGCGATTAATTCATAAATAATTCTCATAGGTAATTTTTAAAGGTTTCATTAATATTATCTTTCTATTACTGCAGTCCGTCAAGAAATATAAAACGTCAAAATTGACATGGTCTATAAATATAACTATAAAATTCCCCCTCCCACAATAAACTTCGTAAAGCGTTATTCTAGATTTATCAATTCGCACAAAAAGTAAGCTTTAGAAGAGAAAATTTTATAAATAAAATAGAATGTAAGGACAACGTTAAAATTATAATGGTGTTACAAGTGTCAATATAAAAGAATAACCTCCAAAATCATTTAAAACTAATATAATATATTGTACTTACAATATTAAAATTAAAAACTCAAAATGAATTAGAATGTAAAAATTTTAAATAATAATATTAAAACATTAAAAGAAAATAAATTACAGTCCAGTTACGTTATTCATAAAATGAAGGTATAAATTCTATAAGAAAGGTGCACTCTGTCATTTGGGTTCTCTGCCTACCTAACTCTAAAAAGTAAACCGGTTTTTACATATATGATATTAATTGTACCTTACCCATAATCTACTCCATGAATTTAAACAGAATTTATTTTAGTCAGTGATCTTGATAAGGACCTGTGGGAGTTTTCTCTCGCAGGCGCTTCTCTCCAGAGTGACTGCAGGGCTCACCTCATTATGTCGGAAATGCCTTATACTCCCTCTGTTTTTTTTTCACATGCCAAGACACTTTCACCTATTTTGAAGGTATATGTACTGGGGTCGAAGACCATGGGCATAAGGCAAGTGTTGTCCCATTGGATCAGTCGGCCTTCTAAAACTGGTGGAGACACAGAGAAGGGAATGTTGCTACCCCACGGCAAACTCGTTATTCGGAAGGGCGTGACCTACATGATGCAGGTGTTCTAGGGTTTTCCCTGCATCCCTTTAAGTGAAACACCGGGTAAGATCCTTAAACTATAGCCCAGGGGCCCAAGTCAACCCTTGGCTACCTTGCTCTACATTCCGCATCCTCCCTTTTCACTTCCTTTTCTATGACATTAAAGGAGAGTTGCCTGTTTCAGGATCACGCTCATGTAGCCTGTTAACCCCCCCAAAAAAATAGTAAGTGCTCTTAGAGAAAACACTCTTCAATATGGAATGTGCTAGATAGTCTTCGGAACCTAACATTCAGAATTTTCCAATTAATAATTACTCCATTTGGTTAAAAACAATAATATCAATCCTTCAGTGGTCGCGTTTGGTCTCCGCGGCGTATTCTAAACCGTTCTGAACGAAATATAGTTTTCTACATCTATCAGTCGTGCATTATCCCTCTCTTGCAGGAAAAGTAAATCTAGTACCGATACGGAAGTACCAAGTATTGTTTTCGTTTAGAACAGCCCGCCAGTCTAAAACTAGAGAAATATAACATATAATAAAATATATTTTAAAACGTCTGTTTGATACTTACTTCCTCTTCATGGATTAGGCTATTGCCTGTTCCGGCCTCATGTCTTTCTAGGATATTTGATATTTAAGAATAATACTGCATTGTACTATTGGACATGTTCTTATATTACAGCCATATATATTTAAACACTTGCGTTTGATCGTCATACGATACTTAATATGACAAGACTGTGTACTTATTAAGTACGCGCGACTAATTATGCGTTATTAAATATAACAATAACAATAAAAGAACCTGACTGCGATTATAAGTGAGGATGATAATTTTTTTATTTAAATTAATAATTAATTATGAAAATTAAAATGAATTTGAAAAACGAAGGATTACAAATTTCAATAAAATAGTGCCAACACATCTATTTGTTTCCGTTCGTTTAGGTATATTTTCGGAAACAATTGATTATTTTGATAAAACTAGATAAGTGAATCAAATTCTATATAAATTTCCTCCTATGATAAATTAGTCTACGGAATACTATTTTACAGATAACGTGACCTGACAGGAAATGAGAAATGTGTGGAAGTGCAGATCACAGAAACGTGACTTGACGTGACATCCCGTGACGTACAGACATATTAGTGACATGACTCTTGAAAATAAAACAATATGGGTATGTGTATTATCGTTTCGTGTATGGGGTGTAGAGGTGGATCCGTGTTTCATCAACAGTTATGTATCAGCGTGGAAACACGCCAGGATTGCAAAGAAAACTCGATTGCGTTTATTTTCCACCGAGAGGTATATTCATGCCGAAAGTGAAAACTCTGAACCGTGTGTTCTGTACCTAGCAATTTTATTCTTCGATCACTCAACACCTATCGTGGTTCTGCCGATCATTTATCGCATGTAGGGGAATTCGGGGCGAAACGGGATAGGAATACAATTTGTGCAATAAAGTTAAATTTAAATTAAGAAAGATCTCAACACCTTTTGTGATTTCTTTCTTATATTTATTTGGCGTAAAGTTGATCGTTTTATCTATTTTTCCTTTACAAAGGGATTTTATTGTAACTGCATTCTTTGCTACTATTTTTGCATTTTTTTCCCAATCCCCTTTATTTTTAAGGCACAGAATTCTATAATTCATTCTTATAAGGCAAGTATTTCAGTTTTTCCTTTTCTCCTTTTTTGCCTTATACAGTAGTATTCCGTTTGCCCCACCTTTTCCGTCCTGCACGCAAGTTTTAGTTTAAGGTTTCTCGCAGAGCCTTAATACAAGTAAATTTAATCCTACTACGTAACTTATATGCAGCTAAATATATCTACTTTACTAATATATACCATTAAGGAGTTAAAAGCAAGAAGTTCTGTAGCTTACTTTCTTTCGAAATACTGCAAAAATTATAAATTCACCGATGTAAGACGTCGAAACAAGAGTTTATTCACAAGGTACAGTCTTGAACTTGATCAAGTCGGCTGACAGGATTTCATCCATCTACCCCGCTATTCCATTCCACCTCGACTTTCCTTGTACCTTAAACCTTGTGCTCTAACGATATTTATCACTTTTGGATATCGGACCTCACTTAAAAATTCTCTGCATGGCGCCTCTTAAATAAATATGAAGGTCATGAACTTCAACTGGGTTTTAATTTCTTTTAGCAGTTTCCCTTTCACAAGGAAATGATACATCACAGCCCAAAGCTTTATTTTCATTGTTCATAACTAACGCAAACAATTTTGTTTTTACGATAGTAAAAATGAACATAACCCAATGAATATAGCAGAAGTTTGACATCACAGTATTTTAATAGGGCACCAGTAATAGCCATATTTAGATATTACTAAGACCATATCTTATATTGTGTAAGTACTAAGTGACCTTCAATCGTATCTGCAACTTGACTCTTAGGAGAACGTAACACTTTCATTAAATTATTATGCAAATACCCAGAACTGTGTTTCGTCCAAAACCCAAACGCCAGCAGTTCCTAGGGATGCGTGGAGTAGCACGTGGCACAGTTTTCTCATTTTAATCCTAGATTTTCCTAGTCAAGTTGTAAGGTTGGAAAGGGAAGGGACGTAGTCTTGAAATGCGGCCAAACTGCCCTAAATAATTTGAGGTAATAAGAGAAAACAAAAATCTAGATTCGAAATGCAAATCTCCAAAAGTCGTCACTGGCGTTACAGAGGTAAACATAATTTTTACTATAAACAACACATTTATCTAATCACAAATAAAAATAAAAATAACTGAAGTTGGGTGCGTCAAACAATCGTTATGCGTGTTTATGCGAGCTACAGAAAATATGGACGGAAAAAATGTACTATTTAGTCGCATTACATAAGGCATATTGCTCAAATAACATATGTTTCTTCTTACTGGACGGGTTGAAGGGTTACAGAACTTACCGGAAGGAAGACGACGATTGATCATCTGGAGCCCGTTCAACTAATAAAGTACTCTTTACTTGAAAAAAACTGTGACGAACTCCGGAAGCCGGCTATTGTATCACTCTATTTATACAACACACGAATGCGGACGGTATTGTGCAAATATCGGCGATTTGTGAAACAACGCATTTATAAATTGAAGCAAAAAGCAATCAAGCTGATTTCTTCACAGCTGTAAGTAAAACACTTCTCAATCGGTACAAATTTCCAAGAGCTAAATCAGGAAAAAGAACCTAATCGAAGTACAAGAGTCAAGGACCGGTCGATCTTCAATTCCAATTCATTGGGAGTGCAAACTGTCAGAAATGATTGCCCATGAAATAAAGAAGTGAAGTGTTCCCAGACTTCTTATTTAAAACACAAATGTCACTCAGTCCATAAAAACATTTCTGAGATTTTATGGAATAATGTTTTTACCTAAATAAAACATAATAGAACGGCAACTGACCGACAAGTCCCCAAAATCTAGTTTAAAAAATAAACAACTCAGAAATTTCATAAATTTATTGGACGTTGAACTAAGTTACTTAATTTTTTTATCGCTAGGTACCGTCATGTATAACAATATGCGTTTTGTTCGGCGAAAGATAAAATTCAAGTACTTAAGATAATTTATCTGCTAATCTGATGGAGCAGTCTGTTATACCGCTGCGCACTGAAACTTTTGTTCGGACTGAAACCGTTACGGGAACAATATTTCTACTGGGCGATGTTGCAAGTGAAAATGGTCAGAATTTGCGAATTTTGAGCACAAAAGAATTTATATTAAAAACCAATTGCTTGCAACAAGGGCTTCCTGATTTTTTTAATTTAACGAACACTGAAATTATTAAATGGTGATCGTAATTAATAGCAAAACAAATATTTACTACAGAAAGTGATTAAAATTTATATAGTTTGTCAAAATTGTAATACCAAATGAGTATTATTAAAAGTAAACAATAAAGTTACGATAAGTAAATAATATGTAAGGTGGCTGGAGAGCAAGATAAATATAACAGGAGTTATTGACACACGACGATTATCATATTTAATAAAACAGAATTATCTCATATCTATCTTCAAAAAAGAATGCAGCATTACTTTACATCTAAAAATAGCAATACAATGCAATAAATACCATACATGTTACGTATTTGAAATGAAAAATTAACTTTTTGTTACAGATAAAATCGATAGTGATCCTGCGAGAATAACAATGATTTAGATCTTAAACAATTTAATAATTAAAGTGAGTCTTCTAATAGAGCAAATTTAACTCCGATCCACATTGAATGAATTCCAATTCGGTTAGAAACAATGTTCTATTATACTCCAAGACTTCAGATTCTTCGTTCTCTGAAAACGGAGTGAACGTTGTCACCCTAAATTTTGATTTTATTTGAGCAACGGTTATTTGGTTATTTCCCGGAGATAAACATAATGTGATCTTCTGATACAAAATGACAAGTTTCCTATTTAAATGTCACGCTAGTTCTTTCCTGGTTTTGTCCCTTCAAAAATAAGAAGAAAATTTTTAAAGCTACTTACGCCAAATATATTTTCAAACGAAGCTCTATTCTTAATTTAACAGCAATACTGGCATTTGTTAGCGTACGACTGATGCACTTTTATGGTGTTGTGAGTCTTATCAGCATTCGCAGCTTTTAATGGCTCGGCTTTAAGCCATGAGGAAAATTTATAAAAGTTGAAATAATTTCGTATCTCTGTCGGTATTCTTTCTTAAGATGAAAACGTTAAGATCCTCTTATCTAAATGGATATCGTTTTAGTTTTCGATTATTATCCTGATCAAGACATCAAGAATATTGGCCACGAGGATAACCTGCTTCCAAGTTATCGCGATTATAAGACATGAAAACAATAGCCATATTGTTTATTTAATGTATTCATTTGAGAGGAGTCACTTGTTTCAGGATCATCCTCATGTAGCCTGTGAACCAAAAAAAACCTTGCTCTACCTAACACATCCCCCGTTTCCAATTCCCTTCCTATGCTATTAAAGGGAGTTGCCTGTTTCAGGATCACCCTCATGTAGCCTGTTACCTCACAAAAAAAACTAAACTAACTCGGGTTAAAGGCACAAATTTTACGTAAATATCTGTGTGATCTTTCTCTCGCAGGTATTTCTCCACAGTGTTATAATGAGGATTACCTTCCGGAAAACTTTTCAATTCCCTTCCTATGCTATTAAAGGGGAGTTGCCTGTTTCAGGATCACCCTCATGTAGCCTGTTAACCCTCTCCCCCCCCCAAAATGTTACCCAAAAAAAATGAGAAAGGAGAGTTGCCTGTTTCAGAATCACCTTCATGTAGCCTGTTAACCCCCCCCCCCCCCAAATAGTAAGTGTTCTTAGAGAAAACGCTCTTCAATATGGAATGTGTTAGTCTTTTTCATATAATAATTACTCCAAAATAATATCAATCCTTTAGTAGTCGCGTTTTTAAATCCTTTCCTATATTATGAAAGAGGAAATGCTTCTCGGGTGGAAACTTAACGGGAAATCTTAGATCTTTTGCACATTTTTCCAATTTGAATATTCACTTAACTCCCTTAATCTCATTTGCAGTATATTAATCATACATGGTCGTACATGCTATTATTTTAACTTCCAAAGTAATATAACTATTTGTAAAGTACTACTTTTGATTCTCTGATTGGGCAATTTTTGCAAGAATGTATTATTATTTTCCTCAGAAAAAATATTGAATGCTAAATCACATAAGAAGAATTTTTATGAATAACATTTATGAAAATAAAAACGAAAAGTATTCGAATCATTAAATCAAATTTCGTCTAACACTGACGATATTCCACTAACTACATTACAGTGCATTTCTCGTTAGAGACTCTGTGATGGAAAGGAGTTGTTTCCTTTCATGATCACGGCCAAGTCACGTGAGACGGTAAGGTTATTTACTTAATCAGTAATAAAGGGGAAAAGTCCTCCGTAACCAAACAAAATCCGATTGTAGTGCGCAATAAATTGAAAATAATGAATCACAGAACAATGTATTTTTTAATCTGATAATTAACAACAATTCTAGTCGAGAATAGGTGTGGTTCTCTTTGATGAGAAGCATCTCGAGATATGCAGATACATTCAGCATCGCTGTGATAACTACAGAAAGTTGAAACAATTCAGGGACAGATTTTATCTCCATTTAATCAAGTGAGGCTGAATTGATTATTTACATGAAAACCGCCGACAGTAGTCAATTATAATTGGTACAAGATAAGTCTACATTTAGAAATCTTAGTTTTAGTCTCGATTGACTCTTAGACCGAATAAAGGATTTAATATAAGTAAACTGAAAATTTTTAAAAACAAAATAAAGGTTCTTACATCGGAAAGTAGGAAAATAAATTATATTAATGGATATTAAGCCTCGAAGGTTTTATTACTGGTTTAACTTTTTTCTTCGAATCAAAAGCCAGGCTTCACTCAAACTTGATAATTCAAACATATTTTCCACGTTATCACCTCAGACCCCTTTGAAAAAGCACGACATTGAATATAACAATTATTTTGGAAGGAAATTTTAAAAAATTAGCCACTTTTACTACTACTACATTTTTATATACACAAACACGGTGGTTCATTTATAGAATATAATGAATCTTTAACGAGATATTATTTAAGAGAATTACGGAAAAAATAAACCTATATAAATATATATATATATAATACAAGGAAAGGGCGATCAATTACGTATACTAAGTCCAAGACTAAATTATCTATGCTTTCAAGGAATTATCCGTAAAACAATGTGCGTTAAATCTTGCAAATATATGGTTGATGGGTCAAAAATGCAAACGGTAACACATTCAAAACACTTTGGAAAATTGCTTTTGAAAGTTAATTCATCTTACTCCGACACTTCCAGTCTTCGAGGTGAAAAATGGAAGGAATTAAACGAACTTTGAAATGAAAATATGAAGTCAATGTCCTCAAATATAAATTTACGAAAATTAATAAGGAGGGATAAAGATCCACATATTCCTAACATAGAAATAATATTAAATAAATATTTTAATGTATCCAAGAAGAGACCCATTTAAACGCGAATGCCACATAAAGTGTACATATAGGGTTTTTCAATAAGGGCAGGCAACAAGCTATGTGTGGGGAATAATAGAAATTCTTTTTTTTAAAATGTTCATGTATGCTCTATCAAATAAAAAGAGAATTTCGTTAATACTTCAAACACAGTTTGTTTTAGTCAATTTTATCATTGACCGTCCTTACTGAAGTACCCTATTGGTCATATTAGACAGAATACCGTTTGGAATAGTTAAAGTACACTTTTCTATAAAATGTTGCAACAGAGCAATTCAAATTTTATAAATTTAATTTCTTTTTGTTTCTTGCTTTCCAATGCTTCAAAATTTTTGATTAAAACTATAATAATAGTTGGAATATCTTGTATTCAAAATTCTCGTCATTGACAAAATATTTATTGCGACACGTCATGCTCCTGAAATGTGATGTTGCAATAAACAGCGGCGAATGCAAGAAAAGGATTAGAAGGGAAATCCTGTGCACTAAGTGCTGGGATTAGGGAACAGAAACGACATTGTCTAATCTCTTAGAATGCCGACTTCCAAACAAGATCTGGACAAGTGGCCAGCCATAATCCACCTCCTGATCTGTGAGAAGAATGCCACGCACAATAACTATATTACCCCAGTTGAAGGGTAGAACTAAGTCTAGCGCATATCAAAATTGTCAAACCAAGCGTAGATAAATTCTAAATTTATGGAAGCTGTTGGCGTAAATTATTTTGGAGCTGGAAACTACGCGAACAGAAGTCACAGCAAATAGTTTTTATTAGCCCACTCACAGCCCAGTGGAGAACGTCGAAAACTTATAAGATCCAATATTATATTCAGGCTTGATGTTGAACGACTAACCAGGATTTATGATCTTTCCGTATTCCTTTATGGGGTGGAGATCTTTTAAAGGATTATGCCGACTGGGAAGACCTTTGTTTTTCGGGAGAAGTTCGTATGTCATATAAAAATGTATTTAACAAATATTGATTTTTTCAACAATGAAAAAATTAAGGTTAAAGGAGACAATCGTAAGTTTTATTTATGTTGTGGGTATCACTTTTTATATTCAAGGAGGAAGAATGGGATCGATAATTAATCGGGAAAAATAATTTATTTCAGTGCCTAAATTTTTTACGTTCGACCAGTCAAAATTGTTGTTGTTTAATAGTGTGTGTTTTGACACCACAGTATCTTTATTGTTTTTTACGCTGTTTTTATGCTCCCCAATTCTTGTCCTTAATGATCTTTTAGTCTGACCAATGTAACAAGAGCTACAGTCTAAACAATTAATCTTATACACGATGTTGTGTTTTTCATAACTGTTTATGTTGTCTTTAATATTGTGGACAAAGTTTAATCGATTTGTCGTCCTAAATATGATTTTGATCCCGTAATTTATTAATAAAGATTTTAGTCTATATTGTATGTGTTCAAAAAGGGTAGTGTTAAAAATATATTTTTATTCCGGGGATCAATTGGTTTTTGTGATATGTTTGCTTGTTTTAATTTCTGGAGCCTAATTTGGGTGTATTTATTAATAAGTGGAGTGAGACAGGAATTATTTTGTAGGATATTTTTAACAATGTTGAGGTTTTCTTTGTGATATTATTTGGTGTATTATTTGGTTTTGGACAATAATTGACTTCTAAGAAATTTAAGGATTTATTTGTTCCCATTTCAGAGGTGAACTGGAGATTTTTGTGGTAGTTGTTAAATTGATTAACTAATTAATTAATATTGTCTTTGGAAAGGATGCAAAATATATCTTCTACATACCTGTTGTAGGACAAAATTTGGAAATTTAATTTCTATATACAAGTGGTTTCTAAATCTCTCATTACTATTTCAGCGAAGAATGGGGAAAGGGGGTTTCCCATAGGGGAGTCGCTAATTTGTTGATATACTACTTTATTGAAGGTGAAAAGGGTGGAATTTAGGATTAGGTTTATGAGGAATAAGATAATATTGAAGGGTATGGAGGTTAATTTTGAGAAATGTTTGTCGCAACGTTTGGAGAAGCTTTGGACAATTAATTCATTAGGAAGAGAGTTAAACAAAGAAGTTACGTCAAGTGAGAGGAGTATGTGATCATTAGGAATTTTAATGGTGTTAATGAAATGGAAAGAATTTTTTATTGTGTGGCTGAGTTAATCATTGAGTTTTGCTTGTAATAATTTATATAGAAAAGCGGATATAAAATGGAGTGGACTACCTGTGGAAGAAACTATGATTCTGTTGGTTTTTTGGGGGGGTTAACAGGCTACATGAGGGTGATCCTGAAACAGGCAACTCCCCTTTAATAGCATAGGAAGGGAATTGAAATGGGGGGGAGGTTGCGGAAGGTATAGCAAGGTAGCCAATGGTTAATTAGGGCCCCGGGCTGTGGTTTAAGGTTCCTACCCGGTGTTTTACCTAAAGAAATGCAGGGAAAACCATAGAAAACCTGCATCAGGTAGGTCGGGCATTGGGTACTATTCTCACGCCCTTCCGAATGACGGGTTAGATAGATTTGGTTTATGTAGTTTCGGCTCTTCCTAAATTGGCCGATGTGGTGAACAATTTATGGATCGTTAGGTTATCAATATGATTGTCTACCTTAAGATTCATAATTAGAGGTTTAAGTTTATCTATTACAATGTTGATGTTTTTATTGTTGTGTACTTTATATATTGTTGTCTCACTAAGCGAGGTTTCTATTTGTCTGTGTAGTCTGATTTGTCGATCGTTACCATTATAGCGCCTTTATCTGTCTTGGTGAACATTATGTTTGGATTTTTTTTGTCGGAAGAATTTATAGTAGCATAATGTTACCAGTCAATTGGTTAAAAAATATTTTATTATTAGTTGGATTTGTTAATATGTAGTAAATGAGTAATTTTATTTCTTAGTTGGTCTTGTTCAGCGTTGGAAAATAATTTAATGTTAGTTTCGAAAGATTTAAGAAAATTAATTATTTGTCGTTTGTTTAAGTTGCGAGTTGGAGGACTAAATTTATTGCCTAAAGAAACAATAGTAATCGCTTCCTCCGGAATTTTTTCTTTAGTAAGATTTTTAAACCAATTATTGATTTGATGTTGCTTTTGTTTATTTCTTAATGAATAACCAATTCAATTTGTCTGGTACATAATGTAAGGAATTAAATGTCAGTAATTGTTTTTTGAAGAATTCCTGATGTATGCGTTTGTGAGTACACTTAATTATTGTATTTTCAGTGTTAAGCAGGCTATTCCTAATAAAAAATTGTATATGCGAATCCTTAATTTCATAATTAATTAGCTTATGTTATAGAAAGTATAAATTTTGTTTACGTTTGTTCATGAAAGTTCAAATTAAATTTATTTAAATTACATTTATGAAATATATGATTAAGAATAACTACATTTTCTGCAATTTAATAAAAATTCATTAATTTGTATGATAAATTCATCCAAAGTCTTTGTCCCGAACGTGATCTTAATGTAATCTAGATAAAGCATATTAAATGAAAAGCACTAGCACTAGTCTTGATGCAGGATTTTTGTTATCACTGCCACGCCGAGATGTAATTTAATGAATAAATAATTTTAATTCTGCCTATTTTTGGCCGAAATTTTTCACCTTCATTATTCGAGGTACAGTCAGAACAATTATAGAGTTTGTTTTAATGATACCTAATTTTTTTCCATGATCCTATCAGTCTCTTATAAGCAGGTGCATGGTTTAGAAGCAACAGAGTCAACGTTTATCCATAAAGTAGAGGTTTCAACAACCTGGGGTAACAGAGAAGTGAAAGAGAAAGGAAGAGGAAAACCGAAAACATATGCACGGAATATCCTTGAAGCGGTTTTCAGAATAAATCCATTCAACCCCCCTTAATTTTGTAATTCTGACGCGTGACTTCCTTCAGTATATTTCAATGGAAATTGATTTGGCATTTATTCACATATTGAGTTTTTGTCTTATAGCGTGAATACCTCAGGTTTATAATAATTGCATTGAGGTAAACATAAAAAAAATTAGAGATAAACCTGAATTATTTAAGGTTATTATTTCTTTGCAGTCGCTTGTATTTGCTTTCCATTTCATTGAAAACTAATAACCGCAAACATTTATTCATAAAGTTAAGAAATAAATAAATTTACATAAATTGCTAAATTGCGTAGCTAAATAACAATATAAACTCTTACATAATGTTTTTGAAGTTTCCAGAATGAAATCAGGAATTGTTATTATTTATAGTCCCCCAAAGATTCGATTTCAAAAGTTAAATATTTTGTAAACAATAATATTCAACATAGATTCCTCTTCAGTTAAGGTAAGTTATTTGACCAAAAAAAACATCAATATTATGATAAAGATTGTGGGAAACGTTTCTAAGTCTGTACAAGTGGCACACATATGCAACTGAATACCAAACTGTTTAAATCCAGGAAAATCAAAGACTGGATCACATCAAAATGTGAGGTTACAAAGAAACCGAGAATAATAATTAGATAAAACATAAAAAATACAATATTATCAACTGAGTGAACCGAATAATACATCAAGCACATTTGTTTTTGTGAAAATAGGTAGAAATTTAATCTCCCATAGCATTGCAAGAAAAAAGTGTCGGGTATGGAAATAGGTATGATTGAAAGCAACACGTCAGACAAATTACTCTGTTAGGATAATTGAATTTAGTGGGTCCTATAACCTTTCCCACATACTGTCGTATTAGACGAACAATCTAATACGCGAAAAATCCCTACAAATTAAATTTCACACTAGTAACAACTAATCTGGGAGTTTTATCAAAAATAGTGAAGCATGTGAAAGCAAGACATCAAGATAGTTTAGAAGGTATTCATGATTAAACTATTCAGCTAGAAGGAAGATCAAAAGGTAAACCATGAGTATCTCAAAACTTGATATTACACGAGAAGGAAAGTATAAATTTAAACCACCAATCAAAATTAAACTTAAGAAAAGATTATTAAGGTTGCTTATGAATAATGACTTAAAAGTCTAGAGCTCTAAAGTTCCTGCAAGATTAAATTATGTAACCTACTCACCCAAAATAAAAAGATTATATTTTATAGTGATAAATCAGCTATGTTGCCAGATGATGAATAATAACTATTCCATACGTGTATCTATTGAAATCATTGATGAACTAAGAGTATCTTAGGAGACAGGGTACATGGTCGACGGAAGATCGTGGCCCCACGAAATTCACTCATCCCAAAAGAAAGAAATCAAATCAGTGACAAAATGGGCTTAAATCTCTCATTGATCAGCATTTGGCTGATACTTATGATGGAAAAGTTCAGGTCCTTGGAAATTATGGTACAAATTTAAGTTTTGGAGATGAATTCACATTGACAGTAGCAATAAAATTATTAGTTAATGGATACATTTGGAAAATATTTCAAAACTGTTTGATGCTATTGTTACTTTACTGGTTGCAGGAAAATACCATTGACAAACTTTTATTACTTATAGAGGGAACCGAGTAGATCGGGTTTTTAAGAAATTCCATGTCCATAAATGATCTATTTTCTAGATCCAACAATTTCCAAACATGTTTTAGCGCGGCCCATATTTCTTGAGTAATTTAGATAGTCGCGATTCACCACATCACTTTCCTTAAAACTTAACTCGACAAGTGACGAAACCAAAACACCTTTGTATGCAAGTGGTAGTTAGATAACAGGAAGACTGGATGGGACCAGCACCTGACCCCGTATATGCCAACTGGCTTTACAGGGCGAACGCGCATAAATTGGTGTACAGAACCCCGAGGGGCTCCTCACCGAAGGTGCTCAGTCCGCCCGCAACGGCGAGAATGCCCTCGGGGCCGCTGCCTTACCCAAGGGCTGGTGGCTTCAATTGCCGGGCCTGGTCCGCCCCCTACTCTTAGGTTACACATACCCATGCACAGACTTGCTAGCACCGCCACCGTGGGTTTTTTAGCGCATACCACTGCCCGACAGAGTCCAACCCAATTGTGAGCAGGGCTGCCGCCCGGTAGAGCGACAGCTGGGCTAAAGCTCACCCTTGTCTACCTGTATTTTTCGCTGAAGGTTCAGGTCAGCCCCGTGTCACGCTCTAAGCCAGCCCGGAGGGCCTCTTTCCCCGACAAGGGCGCCCACGAAACCGTCAAACTTGACAATTTGTTTTCGTCTTCTTCAAAGGATGGTTAGTAATCTGATTCACTACAACTCCGGTTCGATAAGGCGACCGCCAACGTCGTAGTACTCATTGAAGTCCATAACATCTTTCATCTGTTACAATAACTCGAGTCAGAGTAAATTCCTCAGTATCTACAGGAATCTCATGAATCAAAGTCTTCATCGGCAGCGAAGAGTCCAATAGAGTCAAACCTGTGATCATGTTGGTCACACGAATTGACTGACCACCTTGGCCTATCATCTTTTCCGAATCGTCGGTCCAGGTGTTCTGGAATATGATGTGAAATGTCTTGACGAACACCCAATAGTTGTTTAAAAATCAAGAACATTTAGCACTCGATATCTTGGGTCGAAGAATGTACACTTTACGAGTTTGCGCTCCCATTGAAAACTTGATCTACTAAGTGACTTCAACAAGTCCTTGAAGTTTGAGGGGAAATATCGCGTGCCTTGAATATAATTTAATGTAAAATCTTCTCCCTTTAAAATTATTAAGTCCGTTACAGTTAAGTCATAAACCCACAAGCGCGCGTTGTCCTGTTTGCTTAATTTTGTAGGAGAGACAGCAAATGTGAAAGATACTTAACTTCTTTTTGCGTAAGGTTTGAAAATACCGAAAAACCTTCCCTTCTTTCTCAGTATCCGAGAGGTATAGTTCGGGAGATTTAGATAGTTGTAAGTCAACAAGATGCGTAGTAGACAATTCCGTCCATATCGTAGTGGGGGCAGACAGGTGCTCGCTTTAATTTCATTTTTTGTAAATGCAACTTCGTTGTGTAAAAGCATTGACACTGTCAGTTCAGGATATAATGTACGCTAGGAAAATTAACAGATAATGAGTATAGGGTGTGATTAAAAGACGTTGTCGCAGTCTCTGTATCTCGTTCGTATGAATACAAATAATGTTTTTAAGAATGTTAGTAGAGTTAGGGCAGTCCCTGGAAATGAAAGTTCCTCCTCAAACAACAATACTCCCCTTCTCCTTTCCATACTGCGCATCTTACCATGCCATGTAGAATCTCACTAACTAGACTCCGTTTTCGAAGGACTTACATCTTCACTGCAAAGTTTACTACGCTTCTGAATCCAATTCTATAAATGATAGATTTTTGCAGTGTGTTTACTGCATTGTTAAAAATTCATATCAATTTCACTTCTAGTTAATAATAGTAAATAACTTTTAAAACGCTTGGTAATCAGTATTGTTAATATTAACACTGGTGTGTATTCTTTAAGCAGTGTGATTTGTTATACATTACATTAAGAGCTAATGACAAGACGAATTAAGTTGGCCCTGCGTTGGGCCCGTGCCCAGAGGAAGCGTCCAGGGCGGGGCAGGAAGCGGAGGAACGCCCACGCAGATAAAGAGTTGTAGCCAGGGGTCACATTCGCACGCCGCTGCTCCCAAGTGCATAGGGTCATGTAGGAAATGTGTTCTGCGGGACTCGTCAATATAATTTCAAAGCCGTCCCACAACCTCGATTTATGTTGCTCTTGGTCGTTCAGAAAAATGACAAAATAGAGCCAAGAAATTAGGCCAGGGTCACTTCTTTTTGTAAAACTTCTAGAACAAGAAATCACAGCAACAAGGATGCCAACATACACGCTAAATTACCCAATTATTCCCTTTCTGTGCTTTAGTCGTAGTTTGAGGTTTTTACAGGAATTGTTACGTATAAAAGATGTTTTCATTTAAAATATTGAAAAATAAATCGCGCGAGTGATATGTTTTATGAGCTGCAGAGATAAAGAATGCATTAATTAATACTATTTTCACTAAATAAATACAAACTAAATACATAAAAAATTAATACCTCGCAGTTATTTATTTGTACAAGAAATAAAAATATCAAATTCCTTCGAAAACAGATTATATCTATTAATCGGCATTATTCAAACCAAGCTTGTGAATATCTTAAAAATAATTCCAGCACCTATCAGTGACACGCTTCGGTCTCACTCCAAGAGATGGCAGAACTCACTGCCTGTTCAGACACCAAACATGTTCACGAGACAAGAGAATAAAATTTCGCTGAGCTGTAATGATGACAAAAACTAATTAATTAAAGCTCATTCAATCGAAATTGATCTACTGTTTTAGTTGAATGTCACCAGACATAGGATTAGTATTAAATCATATTCCATTGATCCCATAGAGATGTAGAACTTCAGGGATGCCAAACGAGTCAGAGATTGAACATGAATTGTTATGATTGCTTAATTACTATTGACTTTATGTTCCATTTACATTCATATGATTTTTTAACTTACAATAAGATATGCTTAAGTACTACAGAGAATACAAGACATAACTTGTACCCGATAAATAATATTGGTAATATCTTTCACTAAGATCTTATACTAGTGTCTCAACAATGTAATATATCTATGGTAAGGTCAGTACAAATATACACTCAACTCCAAGAATTCTTCAACGGAGTAGGAGTGGCTAACTAAAAAGAAAGTTCATGTCTCAACACGATTGTATTTATTTTGAACTGTTTAATGAAGCCTGGAAGTTTTCTAAATATGCTAATAGCATTATAGTGAACACTCTTTTGTGTTTTAGTTAAGAGACTTCCTTTCCTTGTGTAAATTATTTTTATTCTAGCATCAAAACTATGCACATTTTGAGTTTTTTTCGAATAGGTAACTATTATTAATCACAAATAACATCAGTGATTGAGTATACTGGCAAGTATGAGTAAGTATTCCCATTTTATTGAAAAGCCTCTTGCAAAGTATTTTAGGTGGAATCTGACATAATATTCTGACAACTTTTTTCTGTAGATTAAAAACTTTGTCTTTTCCTGATGAGTTACATCAGAATACTATACCATATGCCATTAAAGACTAAAAGTATGCAGAACGAACTAATTTTCTTATAGTTGAGTCCCTACAACTAGATATAATTCTGACAGTAAAGATTGCCGAGTCTAGTTTTCTTAGGACATTAATATGACCTTTCCAATTAAATCTATTGTCTATTGATGTATATCAGTACAAAATTGTGCATTCAACTTCATTTATTTCACAGTTGCTTGTTGTTAGTGTTACGCAGTCTGTCTGAAACTGCACGAAATGAGTTCTTATCACAATTTACTGACAAACTATTAACTGAAAGTCTATCATTGGCAGCATTTTCCAGAATATTTTGCTTCTTACAAAAATGCTAGTGTCGTTTCCAAAGAGCATAGTTTTAGAGGAAGAATTTATAGAATTAGGTAAGTATTTTATACAGGTAAAGAATACAATGGATCCCTCGTTCGTACTAAATTCAACAACTTAAAGTGGCAACACTGGTACAAGGCAAACGACGTGTAAACGTTGTTTTCCGTTGCTGCAGATCTTAATTTGGGATCCTATGAAATGATCTCTCAACACATTGTGGGCCGTGCGATTCTTCGTATTGTATATGAAAGCAGAGAAGACCTTTCCCGTCTACAGTTAGCAAAATATCGCCTTTAATTCTTGCAGTAACACACATATATTGGCAAAAAAAAGTCACATGGACCGATGAGTCACATTTCCAGTTGCACCATGCAGATAGCAAAATCAGAAAGGCCAACATCGTGACCTTCATTGTGAATCTGCAGTTCTCAAGGTCACAATATTCTTTCAAAATAAACTTGTATTTTTTTCATATAAAAAACTTTTATCATTATGATTATCAGTTAGTACAATAATAAACTTAGTGTACTATAATAATTTATTTAAAGATATTTGGTTATGTTGCATTTGCTCTTTACATTTAATTTAAATTTTATATGATCATTCCACTGATTCTAATTAATAACACAGTTCAACTAAAGGAAGTGGTTTATCTTTAATATTTATTCAATATTAATACAATATTTTTATTGGAAATGAAACTATTACTACGATAATAAAGTCTTAAAATCTAAAGCCAATACAGTACAGTATACGGCTTACTTGTATAACTTTCTATTTAACCCTTACATGATAGAGTAATTGACGTAAAAGAAACGAACTATTTACTCCATCCTATAATAAGACGCTTCTGAGGTAATAAACATACTTGCACATTGGTTTGTTTCGAATTATTTTCCATTTTAACTTGAAATTACACACATTTGACAAGGGACTGATAATTTATCACAATTAAAACTAATGAATATAATAAAGTGTAAGGGCCAGAATTCCAAATTTCTTACAAGGCCTCTGCAAAATGGTCTTGATGTAAGGCTATAAAATATTTTATGCCTTTCTTTACGTGAAAGATTAACTCAAAGATATCAAAAAGTATGCCATTGAATAGTGTGAAGTATGTAAACCATTTTTCCTATGATTTAAAGTGCATATTGTTTTGTAAAGACATTACAACGATATTCATTTATTATTCGCTTATATTGATATCAGTCATTTAAACTTTTTGCCACTAATAGAGTCCCGTTGTTTGTTTCAAATTTCATTAAATGTATTTCTTTGCCACCCAGCGATGAAACAGAAACTGGATGTAGCCTCAACTATACGGATAAACCTTTCGATCTTTAGCCTAAGACGTTAATTAATATATTCTTTTTATTGGGAAAAAGTAAGGAAGTGCTAAATGAATTTGAACAGATTTTGTTGACACTATATTTGTTTCCAAATTAAATGAAGCATAATGGAAATCTGTTTATTGGACAGCAATCATAATAATACTTTTGTCCTGAACGTTAAACCTCGAGTAACGCTTATAGTTTTAATGTAAATTGGACAGGAAAGTTGAAAGCAATTGTGTTAAGAATTTCTGGTTCGAACGACGTTAAAACTTATTTTAGTGGCAAACCTACGTGCTTTGAAATGCACTTAGGTAACTTAACAAAAATTTTCAATACACTACGTTTGTTTCACAATCCGTCGAACCCATCAGGTGTGTCCTACAAATCAACTGAAACGACGATATAACAAAGATATGAGCGAACAAAGAGCTTATTAGATTTAGATTAGATTTATTATTCAATCCATTAGTCCTCGTTCGAGGAAATAGTGTGCGTCAAAAATAAATTACAAGAAAGGAAAGACGGAAAATAGCAATTTCTTAAAACTAAACATAAATAATTAATTATTATAAGTATTAGCATTTTGATTCTGGAGTGAGATCGGCTCCGTGACGTTGCAAAAAAAAAGTTATAGAATTTGAAACAACGTTAAAGATGCTAACATAACAGTAATTACGGAAATGATAACTTTATTAATCTTCAATTTTTAGTCGATTCCCGTCGGCTGAGACTAACTGTTGCTGAGATTATTTGTATCGGTTATAACATTCGGTTTAATACGTAACATTTAAGATATTAATCTCGCAATATATTTTATTTCAAAATGTAACATTTGCCTTATTATAATAGAAACTGTGGTTATTTGAATAGACAAGTTTCCCGAGAGCCTAATGTTTGCCACACTGTTGTTAACAATTAGAAACATGTTATTCCAGATTCCTTTTCAATGCCCTTTTTGTTCGCCATATGTAACAAACATTCCGGTCGTTACAGGAAACAGTATATTACCTATATATCAAAAAATATTTTTCACAATGTGTATGTCCCAGCTATTGTCCGAATTAGACCAAATTTCGCAATTGTTCCTCAAGGCCCGATGTTGCCCATTATTTCTAATTCTTTTAAATATAATAAAATTATGTATGTGAAAAAAGTGAAAAACAGTAATGTAAAAGGTTTCGTGTCCCATAGACGCATCGAGATGTCCTAAGTTTGATGCTGATTGCCTATATTCATGACCTATAATACTATATATTTTTAAGTTATAAACATTTCGCGCTGTAATTAAACTATCATTGGCCGAGAGCTAACACCAAGAGAAATAAACTTCTTTGGATCGTCGATACGATGTAGTTTTACTTTTCGCGTCAGGTAAATTTTAATATTTAGCAATTGCTCATCTTTAAAATCAAGTAAAATATAATGCATTTGATAATGACATTCATCACAGGTAAAAGTATTAAATTAAATAAACTTTAATAACAACAATACTGCATATATGTGAAAAAAGTGAAAATGTCAACAAACCTCCGTTTATTTTTTAGGGTGTTTTTCTGCCAAAGTGCGTACTTGAAGAAACGAATAAGGGCTTATTCTCCTTGTCTCACCCAGACCTATCAGTAGATATCATTATTCACATGGTGGACCAACCCCACATCCCAAATTACAATACAAGAAAAAAACTCAATTCTCGAACTCCTCCAATTTTAAGCCCCTATAGTCTGAAAACTGAGGATTTTAGAAAAAATCTGAGGACAAAGTCGATTGTAAATTGGATTCTCTTTGTTTTGATCCATCAACTGTTTTTTCTCAGATCATCGCAAATGAGAACTCTCTGTAAACTCTCCCTAAACAGCAATTTTGACGTTTTTTCGCCATTTACACAACATAGTATTGAAAAGAGGTCGAATTGGACAACAGAAATAGATCTTAGTGTACCCTCACGTACTGTAATAAATTAATCTTTAATTGCATTCCTGCTTTGTTATTTACTCGAACACGAGCAACGCCGTGTGGTTCAGCTAGTGATTATCTAAATTATTAATATAATCTTCCCAGTTCTTATAATAAATGATAAAGGTTTGGTTGTTGTATATATAATATCAGTGTTGTGCATCTTAAATAAAATAATTAATTAAAAATATAAATTCTTTATAAATGTAAGAATGATACTTTTTTTGGAACAGTTGGTCTCATGTGTAAGTTGTTGGAAGATTTAATTTTGTGCAGTCTTGTTGATATATTTCTTGATAAAATCTACAGGATCAAAATTAGTAACCAGAATGTCTGAAAATATTTTCAAGTTATTATTACAAAAATTTGGGTGGGGAAGGTTTTGTCAAATAAATTGTAGATTGTAGCACGTTTTTCAAATGATGATAATTGGAGTGAAAACGCAGAAAAAGTAAATGTCCGCAACAGATGAATTCAAATCAGTTTTATAATTATAAACAAACTAACCTTAAAACTTTTGTTTTCGGTGTATCGTCTTCTTCTGATTCAAGTCGCGAATTACAAGGAAGAATGCACTTTATGATATGAACAACAAAGCGTATGAAAGAAACAGTTGCTTCCGCCGTAACGTTCTTCCTTAATCTGTTTGAGTCGTATAGAAAGATGTCAGCACTTCCGTTTCTGATAGGATGAAACTAGGAAGGAAGTATCTTGAGGTTTTCTCGAATATACACAAGACATTAATATATTTCCATATATTTTATCAATGAATGGCGACTTTTCTTGGAAAAATAGAAATAATTCATATTCCTATTTTTACAAGACAAAAGACAAAGATTATAATTAAATTAAAGATAAAAGTTTGATCGACTTTTCGTGCTCCGTTTGTATTTAAAAAAGTAAATTCAATTTATTACATTTACATGTTGTGATGATTTAATTTTGGATTAAGGTGTTGTTGTTGTGGTAATCAGTCCTAAGATTGGTCTGAAGCAATCTCCCATGCTATCTATCCTGCAAAAGCCTTTTCATTTATACATTGCTACCACATTACACATCCTCCCTCATCTGCTTAGCGTATTCCATCCTCGGTCTCCCTCTACTGTTCTTACCCCACACATTTACCTCTAATGCTAATTTTAGAAGACCCTCAAATCTCAAAATATAGCCCATTAATCTATCCCTTCTCTTGGTCATCATCCTCCAAATTGTTCGCTCTTCCCCTATTCTGTTAAGAACTTCTTGCTTAATTACCCTATTCACTAATCTGATTTTCAGTATTCTCCTACAGCACCCGATATCGAAAGCTTCTATTCTTTTTCTGTCTGCAACTCCTATCGCCCATGTTTCGCACTCCATACGAACATTTTTAATAATTATTTCCTAATATTCAGACTGGTCAGTAATAAAAAAAGAAGACGAGGTGCACGTTGAAGAGTTGGGAGACAAAATTTTAAGGTCAGTATTTGACAGGGCGTTGACAAACCTGAGCAATTTGTAAAGCGCCAGGAATTGATAACATTCTAGAGGAGTTGATAAGACCATTCGGCGAAGAAGAAATATCATGGCTGTTTAGGATAGTTTGCAAAATCTACGAAACAGGAAGAATACCAAAGATTTAAGTAAAAAAATAATTATACCCACACCTAAAGAAACTAAGGCTGATAGATGCGTACAGCACACAACAATTAGTTTAATATTCCATGCATTTAAAATATTAACGAAAATAGTATACAGGAAAAGTAATAAAAAACCCTACGCTTTTCCGACGATATTGTAGTGTTAGGGGAGTCGGAAGAAGACTTGGAAACCATAATAAATGGCATGAACGTGGACTTGGAGGAAGAATACAACAGTATGGGAAACAGTGGAATAACAAAGGGTGTTAGATTGGGAAGGGATATTTTGAAGGAAGTTAAGGAATTATGCTACTTGGTAAGCGTAATAACTTTGGATGGTGGAAGTATAATAGACATAAAGAGTAGGATAACACAGGCAAGGAAGGCTTTCGCTAAAAAGAGGGATTTACTTACGGGTAATATAAGTGTTATATGGATGCGAAACGTGGACTATAGGAGTTGGGGAAAAGGAAAAGAATAGAAGCCTTTGAAATGTGGTGCTATAGGCGAATGCTGAAAATCAGATGGGTGGATCGAATCACTAATGAAAAACTTCTAAACAGAATAGGGAAAAGCGAACAATATGGAGGACTTCGACCTTGAGAAGGGATAGATTAATAGGCCACGTTTTAAGACATGAGGGTCTTGTAAAATTAGCATTAGAGGTAAGTGTGTGGGGTAAGTACAGAAGAGGGAGTCATGGATGGAATACACTTAGCAGATTAGGGAGGGTGTGGTATGTGCTAGTTATGCGCAAATGAAGAGACTTGCGCAAGATAGGTTAGCATTGAGGTTTGCATCAGACGAGTCTTAGGACTGAGTACCACAACATTCCTACTGGATTAAGCTATAGAGAAACATGATTGCAGACTTCTGTTGTTTCCCTTAAGTAATGTTTGAAGGAATTCATTAACTTTTAACATTTTCTCAACTCTCTTTTTTTAGCTTCCCGTTAACTGTTCATTGATAGCTTTCCTAAAATAAAACATGTATATGCGTTGGTGACACCAAGTTTCTTCCTTCTCGCACGCTTGTGAAATGACTTGCGGTTTGCTTAAGTCATCACCAGTTCCTGCCTAAGGAATGATACGGGAATTCCCGCCTTAGATGAGTAATGTTGACTTCACAATTTCCATGAAATGACGACAACCTTGGCCCAGTTTTATGCATAGGTGTTCTTGAAACTTGTTCATTTCAAATGTCTGAAGTACAATTTGTTAATTTTGATAGTAATATCAATTCTAGTAACATGTAAATGGTCTCGCATTAGTCCGCACGACCTTGGTGTTATCTTAAGCAGCAGATCGTCGAGTCGCAGGATTGAATTCTTCGTAACACCCAACAACTATCGAATGTAAGTCGCACATAAAAACGTCAATTAGTGATATGGTTAGCATTAACTTTCAAGATTATTTATAGTTTTATTATTTACTTTCTCCAAAAGGCTCTTGCAGCAAGAATTCTTCCTTTTAGGAATGAGTATTTGTCAAAATTGATTTTTTGATGTCTGGCATTAATTTTGAATAAGTAATCAGTCCTCACGAACTAAGTCATCTTTTTATTAACTGCCAAATTCTTAGATACGCAAAGGCTTCAAAAATAACGCAGAGTCTAGCTTTTCTATTTCTTGTCTGTAGTTCATTTTACCCTAGTAGCTTTACCTTGTAAGCACATACGTCCATGTAAAGAATTTCGCTGCCCTTCTCTGCACAATTCTAAGGATTCTGTTTGACTTTCCTATCCGGATCCCTCGTACTGAACCATATACCATTAGTGGACAAACTAATGTTTGGATATTTTCCATTCCTTTGGACTTCGTATTTTACATTATGACATTTCTCATATCCAAATGCAAAATATTCTGTGACTTCCTTACAGCACATAATTTTAAAAAGTAAATTAAAAATAACATTATTGCCATTATTCAGAACTCATTTCGTGATAATTTGGAACAGATAATTTAACCGAAGAAAATTAATTGTTACCGCACCGTTCCAACAAAGGTGGCGCAGCACGTGCTCTGTTGTGAAGGATAGGAAGCCGCCGCACTCGACAACCAGTATCGGTATTCCGACGGATGTATAATGAACCGTTATTCGCCGCCTATGTTTCACAAAGTAAAAGTAAGAGTGCGAAATCGAGAGACTTTTTCAGTGATATTCAGGTTCTTAAGAGTTGGAGACAAAGAAAGGCGTGCCCAAGTAACAGAGAAACAACAGACGACAACGCAGAAGAAACGCCTTCTGTCATCTTCGGCAGACCACACTCCGTTACGCAGAAGCTCATATAATTAGTGCTTCACAGTTTAGTGTTATAAAGGGTATTCTGTTATTGATTTATTAAATCGAATTCGGATTACCAGAGGTCTCACTAAGTCATTAACAAACAAATTCTTAATAAATGAACACTAAAGAATACATCTGCCATAATTGAATGCAGAAACGTTTCGTATTTCATTCCTTAATTATGTGCTCTTTTTAGTTTGTTGTCACTTGAGTGACTAATTGTGGTCTGTTAAATTGATTTTGCATTCAAGCAATCGAAATGAAGATAAGAACTATTAATTCCGGCATGTATCTACCTTTCTTGATCTCTCATATTATTCAAGATTTTTCAGTTTAGATTTCTATATCATCGCTTCTCATTCACATTGCAAGAAGTATATAGGAGGATGGAACGTCGAATCTAACTCGAGTTAAGAGAGGATCTGTTTGATTTTAGGAAGAATGTAGGGAAAAGATAAGCAATATTGACTTTGCGTCGAATTTTAGAATACACGATTAGAAAAAACAGACCTGCGTTAATCGCAATTGTACATTTAGAAAAAGCGTTTGATAATGTGAACTGGAACACAATATTAAGGATTTAAAAGAGCATAGGAATAAAATATTGAGAAAGAAGACTTTTACATAACCTCTACAGAAGGCAGTAATTAGAATTGAAGGGCAAGTTTGTGGAGAATGTGGTATGTGGTAGCAGTGTTATGGTATTCAGTCCTAAAACGGGTCTGATGCAGCCCTAACCTCACCTTTATTGCGCAAGCCTTTTTCATTTACGCATAACTTACAAATCCAACATCCTCCCTAATCAGCTTAGAGTCTCTCTATTCTGTTCCAATCCCCTCCCCCGCAAACTTCCCCCTAATGCTAATTTTACAAGACCCTCGTGTCTTAAACATGGCCTATTAATCTATCCCTTCTCTTGGTCAACGTTCTCCATATTGTTCGCTCTTCCCTTATTCTGTTTATAACTTTCTCGTTAGTGATTCTACCCGTCCGTCTGATTTTCAGCATCCAATATTTCAAATTCCTCTATTCTTTTCCTTTCTGATACTCCTACTGTCCTCGTTTCACACCCATTTAACGCCTCAATCCATACGAACATTTTTAGCAACGATTTCCTAATATTTGCACTTATATTTCCCATAAGTAAATTCCTCTTTTTCGCGAAAGCCTTCCTTACCTGTGCTATCCTACTCTTTATGTCTACTATACTTCGACCATCGCTAGTTACTACGCTTTTCAAGGAGCAGAATCCTTAACTTCCGTCAATATATCCCTTCCCAATAATACCCCCTTTATTATTCCATTGTTTTCCATAATACACTCCATTACCTTTGCTTTCCCTCTATTAAACTTCATATAGAACTTTTCCCAGTGACAACGTTCATGGTTTCCAAGTCTTATTTTGACTCCTCTGATACTACAATATCATAGGCAAAACGTAGGGGTTTTATTTATTTTCTTGCAATATTATTCGTATTGCAAATTTCGTTTTATCTTGCTTCATCGCTTGTTATAAGTTAAACTGCATGGGAGACACTGCATCCTTGTCTTACTCCTTTCTTGATAACGGTTTTCTTTTCTTGACCTTCAATTATAATTACTGGTGCCTGCCTTCTGTAGAGGCTATAGATAAGCCTTCTTTCTCGATATTCAAAATCTTTTAATAGCGTGTTCCAGTTCACATTATCAAACGCTTTTCCTAAATCTACAAATGTCACGAACGTTGGCCGGTTTTTTCTTATCTTGTCTTCTAAAATTAGACGCAAAGTCAATATTGCTTCGCTTGTCCTGTATGTACTGGGGTGGAAGACCTCCGACGTACGGTAAGGACTGTCAGCTGATCCCATTGGATCATTCGGCCAACTGCCTCCTAAAACGGATGAAGTCAATGAAAAGGAAATGCTGCGACCCCACAGCAGACTCATCTCCCGTCATTCGGAAGGGTTTGAGAATAGTACCCAATGCCCGACCTACGTGATGCAGGTTTTCGAGTGTTTTTCCTGAATCTCATTAGGTGAAACACCTTTGCTCTGCCTTCAACATCGCCTCATCAATTTTCTTCCTATGCATGTAGCCTGTTGACACACACACAAAAAAAGGAACGGAATATATTGTCATTGTAGATTTAAGCATTTCGGCAGAAGGACCTGCAGATTAGTCCATGAAATTCTAAAATTGTAAGTTTCAATCACGTTTTATATACTTTTAATTTTTAAATATTGTATTTATTTGTAACTCTAACTTAGTGTAATTAATAGTCATAATATTAAATTTGTTAATGTGGCCCGATGACGACTCTAAAAATGGATACGAAACGTGACAAGTAATATTAAATTTTAATATTAAAGATTCAGATATATAAAGACTGAACCATTTTTAATTATTTATTTTCCCTACTTTTTTAGTCGTAACCCAAAATAAGACATATAAAACGTGAATCAGAAGTAGATACACACATTATATACTCCCTGAAACAACTATGTTTTTCTCTGTAGCGAGGTGATCGTGAAACGAGCTGATAACACCATTCATTTGAGTATTTAGTGGTCGTGAAGTAATTTAATTTTTATAGACACGTCAAGCTTTATGATCCTATCCCGTATCTCTTTTAAAGCTGTGTAATACTTGGCTAACGTGCTAAATTTCTCTAGGGTACGGTAATTACGCTATCTGCATTTTTCATGCAGTATTCAGAACTAATGTAGTTAGTATTTTATAACAATAGGTTTGAAATATAGTGACATTGATGAGTTGGAATAGTAGCAAATCAAAACGTAGAAATGCTAAAGGGAATAAAATAGTCACAATAAGCTTTGTACGAATGACCTTATAGAAACAAGTGTCCAGGTCTACTTCTGTAGAAAATTTTCTTTTATCATCAGTAATTACTCGTAGAAAATAAAATAGACACAGGATCGTCCTGATGTAGCGTGTCGCCAAAAAAAAATCTACCATTGCATTTGTAAAGGGAGAGGCAATGCTACGTCCTCACAGAAATAACAATCATCCTTGTCCAAAATTTAAACTATAATTTAATTTTTAAGAAAGACTTTATATTTACATATAATAATTGTTAATTTATGATGAAAGAAACCCATAAATTAACTTCGGAGCCAAGTAATACTACCATTCTGTTTACCGATTGATAATCTGATTCATTGAATTTTTTAGTCTAAATATCAAATAAATATGTTTTTTGGTTACGTCTCGATTCTCAGTTGACACAATTACAAGGAAATACGGCCTGGCAGAGTGCTACAGTCAACTCACGGACTTCTATTAACTTGAGCATGTTTCTGGCTTGGCGTAGCGTGACGAAACTGTGTTCTCGACGCCAGATCTGCCAACAAGAACCGGAACATTAACTACAGACGCGTTGCCTACCGGAGAGAACGTGAAATACTACAAAAGACTGAAAATATGGTATATATATTTTTTTTAATCTTTGCCATAAGGCTTATTGTTAGTACTAGTTAAATATACAGGACAGCAAAAAACTAACCCTCATTAAAAGAAAACAAAAAAATTAAAGAGTTCTAATTAATAATTAAAAAATTTACAGCCAATGTGTCAGCCAAACCATTAAAATTTAGTTGATATAATTACAACGTTTCGTCCATATTTGTGGACTTCATCGGGTAAATTTTTAAAGGATAAAACTGTTGCACGTGTTTTAAACGTCTTTACCTAGCTATATAATAAACTATCCGTAAAGACCCTTAATTAACTTGAGTCTTCTTAAATTGTAAATAATTAATTAATTATGTTGTGCCCGTACAGAATCACTACTTCTCCCATGTTCGCTAATTGGTATAAATAAACGTAAGGATTAAATATATACATATATTACATAAATTACTGTCCATTCATCAATAATATTTATATATTTCAATACAATTTCATACATTAACATTTTGTAAAATTCAAGACCAAAGATACATATTTAACGATCCTACCAACAACGATTGCCATAGATCTTGTAGACCTCATATTTTTCCTTTTATTAATATATCTGCAATCGTTTCCATAATTTGGCGTCCAGAGACGGTTACCGCCGAAAATATAATTCTATTAACTAAATATTAATTAAACGTTTTACTGGAAAGATTGTAGGATTTTTATTAATTATACTTAATTGCCAGTTAATTGATTTATTAAGTTATAATTAACTTTTTAGTGTTGGCACGTGTATTTCTAATAACCCTTTATAAAATGAAGCCAATTTTTATAATGTATTGTCAAACATGTCTACTGACCATACGATTCGCATGCTTACAAAAAATTAAATAAATATATATTAAGAGACCGGCAGTTCAATCTTTTATGATTATATTAGTTGTGCTATTATTGAAATATAAACCACAATTTAAATGTCGAGTACATCCCAAATTTTTTGAGACTGCAAGATATGCTGTAGCACAATGATAATTTAGTTTTTGTTTAAAAAAATTTCCTATCCTCTGAATATTATAATACATTTTTATTCTATGTAGCAGTTTTATCTACCCTTACTCTCAATAGACATTAAGGACGCACACGTGGATTTTTATTTACGGTTAATACGGTAATCAAATAATAGGGACGAGTTGAAGATACCTTAATAATATTCTACATGAAAAGATATTTGAGTATAACACTAAATGCTACAAATAAAATTTATATTAACGAATCAGGCAAATAACATCTATTTTTGGTTTAAAAATGCTAATTTCAGAAGTGTTTGTTTTTGGGAGTCGAGTATAGCAAATTTAGTTCCAAGTAAATAGAATTTTTAAAAATTGATCTGACAATGTAACAGAGGTGGCAGTAAAAATTATTTTCATACCGTTTAAGAATTTTGTATGGGGGGAGTATTATTCGCTAAACATTGTTTAAAAAAGCAATTATGTTATAACACAACAGTGTAGGTAAGCCATGTACGGTACAGAGTATGTTTTTAAAAGACTCAACTTCGTAATAATTCACTTTAAAAATATTTTATTTGGCCCTAATTTCTGAAAATAATTGTTTATATTTGTTAATATCACTCAATAATGATTCAAGGAATTTGATTTATATTACAGCTCAAAAATGGGCAAAAAATCGTAGTTTTAATTCATATTTATCGATTTCATTTTTCTTTATTTTATAATAATTTAACATCACAATTTATAAGATTTATTATTAGGTAATATAGACATTGGAAGATAAATATTATTTTAAAATTCAAAATCTGTATTTGTTCCAAACTGATACGGCAGTCCTTTAGCAATCATATTGTATGATATTGCAATCTACTGAATGAAACGCATTCATTCCTAAGATTCAGAGTCGAAATGATTCCCCCTCATGTTCGATGTAATTTTAAGAATGCAACGATCAGATTTAAGACGTCGGCCAACAAAAATAGCATCCAGCAATAAGCCTTAAGGTATTTCATTATCTAAAGAGCAAAGAAAAATTCGGGCTGGAATTCCTATTCCTCGCCTACACCGAGCCACATTTCTTTTACATCAGCTCATCGGACGATTTAATTAGTGCGCCGTTACAACCGGAGCCGTTAATTTCAATTGCCGTGATGGAACAAACTGCTTCTCGACAACACCCTAAATTCAATTAAAGACTGCACCATAGTATGCCCTGAGAAGAACGCTTCATTAAGCCGGCTATGTTGTATTGTTAACATGGGCGGAGCCTGATCCACATGGCCTGACAGCCCTCTTAATTTCTTACGAAGGGAGACGAAACCGTTCGAGGTTTTTCTCTAAAGAAACCTGGCTAGACCGGGCAACAATCTATAGGAAAATGATGCCGACTTTGCCATCTTGTCAATAGTGTGTTGAAAGTAATGGCGCTTCATACTAAATTAACATTAATAAGTTATTAGTTTACGAAATCTAAGAAACAGGAAGAATACCAGAAGATATTAGTAACAACATAATTATACAAATACCGAAGTAGACTGGGGCTGACAGATGCGAACAGCACAGGACAATTAGTTTACAATTATTATTTAGCTGCTATTGGGCATTTGCCTGGTGGCAGCTATATAAAAAGAAAACACTAAATACAAATAAAACACAAATGCAATTACAAAAAGTTTACACTAAGGAAGAATTTTGAAGTGTAGTTTTTTATCTGAAAAAGAAAAGAAAGGTGCCACACAAAAATCACTTCACTGCACTTCACTTTTATCACTTCACTGATTCTACCCGGAAAAGTCGTATTTCTGCAGGCAAGGAATTCCAATCGCGTATTGACCTATTTACAAATGAAAATTTTCCTACGTCTGTACGTTGCCCTTTTTCTTTAAT
The DNA here is from genome assembly GCA_034510155.1 of Eucriotettix oculatus. Taxonomy (NCBI): domain Eukaryota; kingdom Metazoa; phylum Arthropoda; class Insecta; order Orthoptera; family Tetrigidae; genus Eucriotettix; species Eucriotettix oculatus. The sequence continues at coordinate 59,476,385 of CM067377.1, forward strand.
TATGAACGAGTATTCATTTTTAGAAATATAATTCGGCGCCGAAAGATGGTTTGTTGTTTCTTTCCAGGCCCTGTGGTTCTCCCTTATAAGCTTTATATATTGCGCACAACCTCGCATGCTTCCTTCTATTACTGAGACCTTCTAAATTCTCGTGAGGGTTGTTCGCGAATCAACCCCCAAACATTTTTTCAGTCCGTTTTTGTATTTTTTCCTACGCTAGAGTGTGTTAGTTTCGATATGGATCCCAGCACGTTACCCCATATTCTAAAATTGGCTTGACCAGCGTTTTGTAAGTAGAAAACGTTTTTCTCGTGCTTTTCCTCAAGACCCTGTTTACAAAGTGAAGCAGCAGCAGCGCCATCCAAAATCTCGCTCACCTCATTACCCCAATTTAATTCTTTACTAATCGTGATCCCAAGATATTTACAGTTATTTGATTCCGTTACAATATCGTTCCCCATTTTATATGTACTGGGAGGGACATTTCTCTTTTTTGGTAAAACGACGGCCTTACTCTTCGTTGCATTTATTTGCATTTTATTTCTAACTGACCATTGGTAAATTTTGTCCAAATTTTAGTATCTCATGCATGCAAAATATAAACGAAATATACAGAATGATGGAACTTCAAATAGAATGCGAGTTAGGAGAGGATCAGTTTGGTTTTAGGAAGAATGTAGGGACAACAGAAGAAATATTGACTTTACGTCTAATTTTAGAAGACAGGATAAGAAAAAACGGATCTACGTTCATGGATTTAGAAAAAGCGTTTAATAAGGTGAACTGGAACACACTATTAACTATTTTGAAGAGCACAGGAATAAAATATCGAGAAACAAGGCTTATGCATAACCTCTGCAGAAGGCAGCAGTAATTAGAATTGACGATCAAGAAAAGTAACCAAGAAATCAAGTAAGGAGTAAGCCAAGGATGCAGTCTGTCGCCCATGCTCTTTAACTTATATACTGAACATGCGAACATGCGATGAAAGGTAAAACGGAAAAGGAATCATACCGCAAGGATAAGAAATAAAAACCCTACGTTTTGTCGATGATATTGGAGTATTATATTGTATATTAGGATATTGTAAAATTAGAGGAAGTGTGTGGGGAAGTACAGAAGACGGAAAAGGGTGGAATACACTAAGCAGTTTTAGGAGGATATGAGATGTGGTAGTTATTAGAAAAGAAAGGCTTTCGCAAGATATGTTGGCATCAGACCAGTTTTAGGAGTGAATACAACAAGTGCTGAAGAGAGAATGGGTTTTCGGACTCCTTCTGGTGTTACTGTTGCATTTATTGTTAAACACCTTCTAAAAAGCCGCAGGGAAGAGGGAAGTTTCTTGAGAAAAATATTTCCAAACTGATCAGCTTTAGAAACGTCGCAGGCGTAGCGTGAAGTTAGTTCAATTAGTTTTTTCTTCAGTCCACGTAATCAAATAAACTGTGTGGTTATGTCAAGTTGTAGTGATCCTAACACAAGAAAATTAGTTTATTTTGCATATTTCCACTCTATAATGACATATGGTATAATATTCTGGGGCAATGCATCAGGGAAAGATAAAATATTTCAACTTCAAAAAAAGGCTGTCAGAATATTATGTCAGGTCTCACCGAAAACATCTTGTAGGGGACTTTTCAAGAAAACTGGAATACTGACACTCACTTGCCCCGCATATTCAATCACTCATGTTATTTGTTATTAATAATAGATATATAACTCAGATATACATGACTTTGATACCAGAAGTAAAAACAATTTACACAAGGAAGGGAAGTCTCTTACCGTAATACAAAAGGGTGTACATTACAATGCTATTGGCATATTTAATAAACTTCCCACTTCCATTAAACAATTAAAAATAAATTCAAACAAGTTCAAATATGAACTAACTTCTTACTAAGCCACTCCTTCTACTCTGTTGAAGAATTTATGGAGCTGAATGTATCATAGGGTAGATATTTATAATTATGAAAGAACATTATTAGATCACTAATAGGATGTAAAAATATTTATCAATTTTATATATAACGTACAAATTGTATATCTTCTGTATAGAACTTAAGAAAATCTTATTATAAGTTAAAAATTAATGAATAGTTACAGTATATTTTAATATTAATAAAGCAACCTATGTAAAATCTCTGACTCGTTCCACATCCTTGAAGCTTGTGCCTCTCTATAGGATTTATGGAATATGATTTTATACTTATACTTGTAACATTTATTTATAAATTAGCTATCAACGAAAATTGCAATATTTTATTTACTTCTTAAATAATTTTTCAAACAGTAGTGACAATGTAATCCCTTTGAAGATAGATTAAAACTGATGCTATAATGAGCAAAGTATATGAATAGGAGCGGCTCAAGTGATTCTGAAAATTGTAACAAGAAAAATTAAGACATAAAAGATACACCCCGCTGACTTTAAATTTTCACTAATGGTCCTAATTTCATCATTTTTTAATTTTGATTTTAATGCAATTGTTGTAGTTATATTTTATACTAATTTCAATTTAAAATAAAAATTATTGTTAATTATAATAAAATAACAATTTTGATACCAAAAGAATGATCTCCATTCGAAATGGGCAACACAACATGCAACAATATCCGTTCATCTCAAACCGCACATTTTCGTAATTTTATTGCGTATCGGCTGTATTGATGACGACAACACACTGACAACATGTTACCGAGTGATTGTTGCTACGCCTTATTAAATTGTAAACAATTGTAAACTTATTAACTCTCAGCTTGTACGGCTTTACAGAAGAGTTTCCTACCGTGCAACATATCCTGAACTGCAAACAATATATTTCCTAGCACCAGTGTTTTCAGAATTGCTTTTTACACTAACAATTTGTCTCAAATAAAGACATAAGGTAAACTGAACTCTGGTCAACCTCCATTACAATAGCAGGAATAGTCTACGCTCATCGTGTTTACTCATGATAAGCTAAGTCTCCTGCTTTAAGTCGCGTTTTCCAAATGACATGGAAATTAATTCCATGTTTACATTTTTTATATCAAAATTACAGAAATGAAGTACCACTTACAGGAAGATCTGACATTACAAGTTCCTTCCAACAATAACAGGAAATTTATTTTATAAACAGGATACATGTGACAATATTTTGTTACAACTGTCAGAGGTCAATTTCCAATAATAGGATATGGAAATTAATAATGAAACGAATTATTCTGTACGACCAATGTTTATAATAATATAAATGCGATGATGATAAATTCTCTGTGCTAATATACCTCTTCAGAATATAAAACGTAAAAAGTTAATAAAGGAATTAGAATTGTAGGACTCACACCCCGGTAATTTTATTATGTCACGATTGAAACTCAAACATGAAGCGTTTTTACAAATTCAATATTTAAGTCATTTACAAAATCGCAACTCAAGTTATCCGAAGGGTAGCTAAGGCACGAGGGTATAGATTCAAGGAACATTTCCGGAATTCGCAAAATCTAGACTAACCTGCATCAGATAGGTCGGCCTCTCGGCATTTGTCCCACGTCCTTCCGATGCCTGCCGATTAGGTCTATTGTGGAAAATCATTATTCCAAGCCTCATGCCTCGATCGCGAAATTTACTTGGAAAGATATACTGTAATACAGATAAGAACAATTAACTGCTCTATACCAAACACCAGTTCCTGTTCCTTCGAGAGCGTTTAAATGGCATAATCGATTAAAACAATGCTGTGTTCTATAATCTTATCTAAGTTTTCAAACCCAATTCTTTATCACAAACAGACTTTTGAATAATAACGAGATCTGTCAATGTAACCAAGGACGATATCCAAAAACTTCCTTATACAATCGTTAACTAGCGCAGATTTTTTATGGCAAGTTTATAAGTGGTTATGTGAACCATTTTTGTTTTCATTTAAAATACCTTAATTTCTTTAGTTCCTAGCGTAAATGCTGTTCAGATTGTTTCAGTAGTTTATTTCTATAATTTTAAATTTATATATAAAATTTTAATTTAATTCCTTGTCGTTATGAAAACTTTTCTCGAGACTAGGTAAAATCTCAATATAAATAGTTTTATATTTGTCATATAGTATATTTTTTTTAGAATATTACTGTCGTAAACCGTGTTTCGTAACAAGACTTCAAGCTACCGCCTTCCGGTGTGTCGAAGTAAGACAAATAGGAGATCAAATAGCTAACGCTATTTATTAATCCCACCATTTCTATTACAATTTTGCTTTAACCTTGATTTTTAAATTACTAATTACTGTTAAATTACAGATTTTATTGCAATACAATACCCTTGAATTAGATTTTGGTGGAGTGAGCTTTTTCGACAGAATTCAGGGGGTGATTGGAAAGTTATTTAACCTCAATGATGTCTCAATGATCAAAACTTTTGCCATAGTGTGTGGAAATTTCAATACTTTCTTTCCAGAAATTAAGAACAAATTAATTTTTCAAAATAAATTATATTCAAATGCTTTTGTTTTTAAAAGAATTTTTATATATTTTTGGCTGTTTATGCACCGTTTCGTAAATATAGAAGTGACATTGCAGTATTGGTTTTGCTATTTATTTTAGCATTATTTTTATGGTTGTACTCACGGTGTGTACTATGCAGTTTTTATCACAATCTTTAAATCAATCTTATAAACTACATTAGTTTGTTCATTTATTGGGATTTTTTCATTTTGTTTTTGTTAAATGATTTCTTATCCTGGTATTAAACCACATTTTATTAAAATAATCCCAATTTCAATTCTTTTTACTTTAGGTGTCAATTTGTCAAGGACGGTTGTTGTTGTTGTGGTTTGATGCAACCCTCCATGCTAACCTATTTTGCGCAAGCCTTTGCATTATTTATAACTAACACACCCCACACCCGCCCTAATCTCCTTAGTGCATATCATCCTTTGCCTCCCTCTTCTGTTCTTATTCCACACACTTCCCTCTAATGCTAATTTTACAAGACCCTCATGCCTTAAAACGTGGCCTTCCCTTGGTCAAGGCCCTCCATATTGTTCGCTTTTCCCCTATTCTGTTTAGAACTTCCTCGTTAGTGATTCTATCCACCAATCTGATATTCAGCATTCGCCTATAGCACCACATTTCAAATGCTTCTATTCTTATCCATTCACCAACTCCTATCGTCCACGTTTCGCACCTATATAACGCCACGCTCCATACTGACATTTTTATCAACGATTTCCTAATTTTCTCACTTATATTACCCGCAAGTAAATCCCTCTTTTTCGCGAAAGTCTTCCTTGCCTGAGCTATCCTACTCTTTATGTCTACTATACTTCTACCATCCCCAGTTGTTACGCTTTCCAAGTAGCAGAATTCATTAAAAAGGAAGGTTAAGAAACAACATTTTATATTTTTTGCCATTATGATTATATTTAATTTATTTTACTGAAGTCTTTGTTTTTATTTCATTAATATTGTTGTTGAATTTAACGCTTCATCATTATTGACTGGTTTAAAATAATTTTTGTTGTCTTTATTTATTTTATTTTTTTACAGTCTGTATGTTAAGTTCATATCTTTGGCCCTCAATAATTTTATTTCTTACGTTTCTGTTTTTAATATTTTATTTAGATTTTAATACCTCAATTTTTTAACTTCTGGAAGTAGAAAATATTTCATTACTGTCGTATACAGAATTTCACCTAGGATTTTTTTATCTGTTAATGTTGAATGTATTAAATTGTTTGCCATTTTCCTTCTACGTTGGGAAGGATAATTATAAATGTAATTTAGCATTTTGTAACTAATTTATTTTTTCTCTAACTTTTGTTAAATCTAAAATTATTAATTCTATTATCCTTTCCTACTTGTAGTTTTAAATTTATTTTAATGTAAATATTAATTATATTTAATAAAGTTTCAAACTGACACTTATTTAAAAAGTAAATCATAAATATTTTTACACAATTTCGGTTTTATGTTTGAATTTCTGAAAGTTTTATCTAATACATAATTTAAAACAATGTCAAAAACTTTATCAATTAAACACCCAACAAACTGGAAGCCCATGAACTTGTATAATAATTTTTCTCTAAAGCATAAAATATTCGTTCCTAATCATATTTTAATACCATCAATGAATATAATTTTGCTTTTTATTTTTGTATTAATTTTCATTTTCTACCAATTTTATAATTTATCAATTTAATGGTCAATTTTATCGATATGTTAGTGAATCGAGAAACTACATCTAAATTTATTTTTCATTTTATTTAAGTTATAAATTTGATCATTATAGTTTATAATTTTATAGTATTTTAATACTAAAAAGTAGAAAACATTGTTAAGTATTTTTATAAATTATAATTATCTCAATTATTATTGTTAACAACCAGACGAAGTGGCTAATTATTATTGAGTAATTTAATTAATACTTTTATATAAATATCTGATCAACGTAATATAGGATTTTCTCGACGTGTATCCGAACCATAAGACGTGTTTTCGTTTTATCTTATTAGATTTCTGTAAGTTTGACACGTTTCCCGTAGAAACTGCTGCACTGAAGGAGAATATAGACTATGTAAAAGCCGTTTTATAAAAATTTAGAGACAAAATTGAAGAATTATATAATATAGTTTGTGGTCATTTTTATTTTTATAAGAAAAGAAATTTTTGTTTGTATAAAGAATATAAAATGTTTTGACAAATTAATGTAGGGCGTTGTTTTGAAAATGTTTAACTATAATTTCTTCTTCATTGGGTCTGCGGCCTACCGGGTCGACTGGGGACTGTCATCTTGCATCATACTTTCCGAATTTTGGAGTGATACTATTCTGCAGCAGTCTTAATCCCAGGCTCTGTGACCATTTTAATATAATTTGTTTTCTTCATATAGCTGAATGTGGTACGGTCGAGCGCTCGGTTATAATAAATCCAACGATATTAATAAATATTATTTATTAATGAATTTGTAAATTTTTGGCTGATTTAAAATCCACGGGTATCCTGTTACATTTTAATAAAATTAATAAGTAGTTATAATACATTTTATATTTCTCGATGATAAATTGATGTTTTAATAGTAGTATTGTCTAAAAATGTAACTCTAAATGATATATATATATATTATTTTAATGATTGTATGACATTATAATGTAATCAAGGTTACCGATGTCTGTACGGCGCCTACAAATAAAGAAATATGAATTATTCTAATTGTCTCGTTTCTCTGAACGTCGGATTTAACTTATGTCATGAATCATGGCTATCACTATCAATTACGCACTGATTTACATAAACACGAACTAGGTTTAAATTAACATGTTGCCATTTATATAATTAATATAGCATATATTGAAACGTTAAAAAAAGATCGGGCAAACTGTAAGGAATAAGTTTCATAAAGGTAAACAATACTTAAAACGTTAAACCTGGTCCGACCTAAGCAAAATTAGAGCAATCGAGGAATGTAGTGAAAAAATTAAATAAATTTCTAAAATATAAATACAAATTTGTTATTAGGTAGTTTCACTATTATTTTCACGGGTTTTTAGTAAAACAGATGAAACCATTCCCGTGATAGATAGTAATTTCATAAATGAAAAAAGAAGATACATGTCGCAGCGCCGCGATATTTCTTTTTTTAATAGTTTTACCTAGGTGGTAAATTAAAAAATCATTGTCAGACTGAGTTTAGAGCATAATAGAACAAAACGGTGAGCTACATCATTCCAGTGATATGACTGTTGACAAACAAAAGTAGTAGATGAATGAATTACCTGTTTAGTGGGCTTCTTTCCTTGACTTGTATACTACTACACTACTACTCCCTGTCCAGGATCGTTCTCACTGCGAACAGTGTTGCAGCAGAAGGGCGACGATGACGTAAAGCACGTGGCAAAGCGATGGCGTCACCGGTTACGTTATCGTGACCCCGGGCAGGTGACTGCTATCTCACCATAGTAAAAATAAACCTACTTTATAACTGCAAACGTGTCTGTGCAACTTAGGTTTCAAGTTCGTCGAAGGAAGTGTAAATATGCTTCAACATTCCTTTCCATCAATTTTCTATAAGCTTAAATTATAAGTTAGTTATTTACTAATATATTCCCAGTATTTTTTCAGTGTATGTATGCGGTACGACAGCCAACTTATAACCTGTTAATTGTGAGATAAATAATTTTTATTTTAAAAATCATCAAATATTTCGCTCCTTAATGAGCTTATCTTCGGTAGAAAACAATCGCTAGCGCAATTTATACGCCAATTACTTTTATTTTCGCGTCAGATAAAATTTACTGATAAGTATTTATTGAATTTTAAAATGAAAATGTTATGCGGGGTGAAATCTTTAGTTTAAATGAGCTTTAAAAATAATGTTACTGTATATCCACGGAAACAGGAAAAGTGTGTTTTAAGACTTCTCTGAAGATTGAATATTTAGATATTATTATTACGAGAGAGCTTGGGCATCAAGAGCGGGACCCAAACAATAACATCTACGTTGAATCACGACAGAAACGGATTATGGTCTTCATAGCCTATATTTATAATTTCAAGTGCATCAATAATTTGAGTAATTTATTGGTTTAAATATTTACAAATAGATACAATCATAAGCACTACATTATTCCATCTAAACATTTCTATGCTGATATTCTCATTAATGCGTTTTTTATTTTAAATGTGAACAAAATAATCGGTGGACCTGAACACATTTTCTGGCGTTACCCGAGCCCACAAAACTGATCCTGCCAGTATCCTGAGCTAACTTTCAACATCAATGGGTAAAGTCAGTAATTGCAATTTTTGGTAGGAGACAAAACTTGAACAGTAACCGTGGCTAAGTAAAAAATTCCTCAAGCCTGCAAGACATAGGAGACAAGACTCATGTTAACTATATATATAACGGGGGAATGAATTTACTTTTAAATCAAATAGTGCATTGATAAAAGTTACGCATTAGAAAATGGGACTTAGTGAACATTTTTTTATGGTTACACATCCAAGGAGTTCTCATGAATTGAGAAATATTGTCGATCAATAAATAACCTGTTTATTTTACTGTAAAAATATGTAGTTATGCGCGCCGCAAACAAAATTCGACGAATATATATTTATATATAGTGTGGTTGGATACATAAATATATTTATAAATAAAATAATAGTAATTGACTTCTGGAGAAACGAGTGCAAATACAAGGCTTGAATAAATAATTTACACAATTAAGTTCAGATTGTGTAATCTTCGATTTATAAAATCACTATACTAACCTAAATAAGAAAAGTTACATTTCAATTTCGTTGTGAAGTATTCACGAAATATTTTATCTGCTTCGTTATAAAACTGCATTAAAATCATTGACATTAGGCATAAATAAATTAAAATTGGAATATATGTGCATTTCTATGACAGTATAAATTACATCTTCCTATTAATTGGAGATTTCAAAATTAAGTGTGTATAGTTCCCAAACTCTCCCAGAAAGCAGCTAATTGTGTGCTATTAATTGCTACAAGGCTGACCTTTATTAAACGGTTTTGATTCTATAAGACTTCAATGGCTGTTAAGTATAACAAAAGGGGGGAATTTCTCTTCATGAAAGTTTGTTCATTGATTGCGAATAACCGGCAGAAATTTTTAGCAACATTCTTTACCTCCAATAGAGTCCAGTTCTCAACACACGTTTCATACTTTTTCGACGGCTAATAAAATGCAAAACAATCGATTCAGGTGTAATTTTTAAAGGACCACATAACCAGCATAACTCTAATGCCAATGTGTAGGTGTATGTAGGTTAACACAGTTGATAAAAGCTATGAATGGAACCCGTTCGTTGCCTTGACCCACCAACAGGTGGTCTCGGACAGACAAGCTGGCTTGCGATTGTTTCACTGACCTTGCTGCAATTGCGTTGCATTGTCCGCCCACCAGGACTGCTTAAATTACTAAAAGTAAGACACGGTCTCCAACTTTTCCGACTGCTATACCTTGAATTTAGAGGATCCGATCATTCTCATTTTCAGCTCCACTAATTCTAATGCTAAATTGCAAGAATCGATTTGATTTCAAATCACAATATTTATAAAAAATGTTAACACAATCTACTTATGATATCGCTGATAATCTTTCAATAGTGATTATAATCGTTTGAGAAGTGCAAGGAAAATTTGATTGCTTCCCTCTGATTTTTTTACATCATCAAGCAGTGTTGTATTTAGTTGGTAAAATGCAATATACTTCAGTATAAGCCATTGAAATCTATTAATCATTACTGAACTTCTTTAGTATTCGTAATATAAAATAACCTCTGATTGTTAAATGCAAGACTATTTTTTGTACTTCAATGTATTTTATTATGCACTTATATTTCGATAATCTTAAATTTGTATATAATAGTTGTGAATTTCGAGACCATTTTTTCATACTTTCAAAGTATTTTGTTATATTGTTTTATTTCTATAATCTTAAATTTGTATATAATCGTTATAGTATAAACAGGCGTAATGATTAAAATAACGTAAGCATCAATTCTTGTCAGTTTATATAAACGTTACGAATAAAATACATCCGTCAGTTGCAAAAAGTTTTCACGGAATTCACATAAATTGATAGTTATAATGAATTATATTTATTCACTATTGATCTACCAAATTAATTTTTTTGTACCAGGCATAATGGCAATAAAATTTCACAATTTCTATATTTGACTCTCCCTTTCGTTTCTCGTTTTTATAATCTAAGTAACCTACTACAGCCAGTAACTTATATACATAAAAGTTTAACAACAGAAACACTGGTATGGAGACATTTTGAGTGATATTAGAAGAAAGTAAGAAGTTGATAAACGACGCCGAAGAAAATGATAGAAACATCGTATCGTCTAACCATATTAAGCCAACAAGAGTCATGAATTGACTAACAGTAATTTTATCCCAATTCACAGATTTATCATACCTATACGGTTCGTATAGTGTGTGGCGTTATATGGGCGCGAAACACGGACGGTAGGAGTTGCAGAGAAGGAAAAGAATAGAAGCCTTTGAAATGCGGTGTTATTGGAGAATGCTGAAAATCAGGTAGGTGGGTAGAATCACTAACGAGGAAGTTCTAAGACGGATAGGGGAAGAGCGAACATTATGAAGGACGTTGACCAAGAGAAGGGATAGATTATTAGGTCACGTTTTAAGACATTAGGGCTTTTTAAAATAAGCATTAGAGGGAAGTATGTAGGATAGGATCAGAAGAGGGAAGTCAAGGATGTAATACGCTAAGCAGATTACAAATGATTAGGTTATTTATGAGGAAATGAAAAGGCTTGCGCAAGATGTTAGCATGGATGGCTGAATCAGACCAGTCTTAGGACGGAATACCACAACAATAACATTATATCTATGAAATGAATCCAATGTCACTCCGATTTGTGTGTAAAAATCAGAAAATTAATTTCTAGTAATAAGGGTTCGAGTAGCTTTAAGGTCTAAATTTTCTCAGCTCCTTATGGAGGTAGCGATTAATTTGGTTTCATTGTAAAACAATTGTAATGGCATTCGATGAGACATCACACTTGCCAGAAGGAAAACTACTTGGCCATTATTTGAACTAACGCTAAAGGGATTAAAAACATTACTTCTGTGTTATCCATACGGTCAACATTTCATGATGTGATTGCAGCGGGATCGTGGATTAATAAAATAATGATCCACTTAACTACAATTTTCATAGCCTCTAAATATATAAAGAGGAATTACACAGTTGACATTTCTCTACAACTAACGTGTAGCTTTAGGAGGATGTAAACTATTTCTGAGATGTACTTTAACAATAATATCATTCATAGTGACATTAAAAATATCCTCAAAATCGGTTTAGCGGAATGAAGTTGAAGGTCCATGTATATGTTAGCACATCATAATCGCTTATGACTGTAGAACACGTATTAGCACCAGTGTCAATTATATCTGCGGTTAAATAATTAAACTGTTTCCTGGAATTTATAAACATGCTCAAAAGTTGTTTTTTCTACTCTTGAATTGTTAGACATTGACGACGTGCTCAATAGTTTACCGAGTGGAACAAAACAACGGTGTAGCCATTGTAACGAGTTTCAAAGCCTATTATTTTCCTTTATGCCGTTCAGTCGTAATGTATTAGGAATATATTGACACAAAGTTCCCATTTACCTACTCACACAAAGTGATTTGTAGATGGGTCTATTACCAGTCACACTTAAAATCATCGTAAGGAAAACATGCCCCGCTGCTTTGATTCATTGTGACACAGGTTGAGAAAATTGAGCCCGCTTTTATACTGAAAGCAGTACCACACCTGTTCTTGTCGCAAAATCAGAAGCCATGTAACAAATAAGTATTTCTGAAGAATACGCCACTATTGTACCTTTGAATGAAATTACTTCCGAAGTATACCCCAGGTTCAACCCAAGTTTAAAAACCTCTCAAAATAAGAAGTGGGCAGTTCTCAGCTTATATATGGGGGAGGCGGTAACAGGTCACATGAGGGTGATCCTGAAACTGGTAACTCCCCTTTAAAAGCATAGAAAGGGGGGAAGTGGAAGATAGAGCAAGAAAGCCAAGGGTTGACAAGGTTTTTTTTTGGTTTTTTTTGGATAACAGGCTACATGAGGGTGATCCTGAAACAGGCAACTCCCCTTTAATAGCATAGGAAGGGAATTGAAAAGGGGGGATGCGGAAGGTAGAGCAAGGTAGCCAAGGGTTGACTAGGGCCCCCGGGCTATGGTTTAAGGATCCTACCCGGTGTTTCACCTAAAGAGATGCAGGGAAAACCCTAGAAAACCTGCATCAGGTAGGTCGGGCATTGGGTACTATTCTCACGCCCTTCCGAATGACGGGAGACGAGTCTGCTGTGGGGTCGCAGCATTCCCTTCTCCATGTCTCCACCAGTTTCAGGAGGCAGTTGGCCGACTGATCCAATGGGATCAGCGGACAACTCTTGCCATATGCCCAAGGTCTTTGACCCCGGTACATATACCTCCTAAAATAGGTGGAGGTGTCTCGGCATATGAGAACTTTGATAAAAAGTACCCAGAGAGAGTGCGAGGCATTCCCGACATGATCAGGTGAGCCCCGCCGGGTTGACAAGGACCCCCGGGCTATAGTTTAAGGATTCTACCCGGTGATTCACCTAAAAGAGATACAGGGAAAACCCTAGAAAACCTGCATCGATAGGTCGAGCTATTGGGTACTATTTTCACGCCCTTCCGAATTTTCTGTGGGGTAGCAGCATTCTCTTCTCTGTCTCTACCAGTTTTAGGAGATAGTTGGTTGAGTGATCCAATGGAATCAGCGGACAACTCTTACCGTAGGCCCAAGGTATGAGAGAACCTTGCAATTAGAGAGAGAACGAGGCATTCCCAAATTCCTTAAAACTACACCCATATGTGTAATACAAAAATGACTATTTGTAAGTTCGCGAAATCTACTACTTGCAATTATTTGACTTTAATACGCTGTTCTATGCAAAACGAAAACTGGCTGAAAAAATGTCTCATGTCATGAGTTTAACCAAACACACACACAAATATATATTATTAGAATTACTTCATGTGTATCTGCAAAGTGTATTTCGTCAATTTGACGTAGAATTAACATTGGGAAATTCAACAAAAGAGAAAAATTCTGTTACGCTAAATGATTTTTAATATGTATGAAATTACTATTGCTTAAACACTAAAATTATTTTCTTCAAGAAATTTATTTATATTTAGTTAAAAGACAGATTTTTAATAAGTATGACAATAGTAATTTCCCTATGTTTATCAGTCACATCAATTAATTAACCAAAACTATAGTTTTCAGGAGCTTTCGGCATTTCCATAGTCATCCTCATTTGTCATATAATTTATTAAATATATAGTGTCTAAATATCCTCATGGATTGTACATGAATCCAGACTGTGCTGGCCTACACAGAGATTTTATCATGTGTTAAACCAAGCAGAGCCGAAAATTTACATTTTTTCCCCAATTAGTCTACTTTTAACAAGATGTGGACTCATTAGAAATAAAAAGTAAACTATAATTTTGGTTAATTAAATGATGTGACTGGTAAACATAGGGAAATTACTATTGTCTTACTAAAATTATATGAAGTATCCGTAGTCAAAAAGTTGTCATTAATAAAATTCAATGTACAAGTTATGTTTTGTGAAAAAAATAACCATATAATTTAATTATTATGTGAATTTATAAAACTCACATGCCAACGTTAATAAATTAAAATAAAATTTTAAAGTGGCTATACTTGCTAGCCGCTTAAATTCTATCATATATTTTAAATTAAACAAAACTCACCTGTCCCAAAGTCTATATCAGATTTTTTAGTAACTGGAGCATAAACTTGCATGAATATGTTGAGTCACACTTCCGTTCCAGCACCATACGTTTCAACATTGTTTTCTCTTTTTTCAGACCGCTATACTGATTGTTCGTATTACATTCGTAGCTCGAAAGATAATGCTGCCACATTTGCTAGAAATTTATAATAAGGGATTTCTATTTGTTTAATTCAGTCTAATCCTACGGTCATTTAAAAAATTCGCTAGTCAAAAAAACGACAAAATTTTATGAAAATGAATCATTTACGTCCGTGCGGTTGTATAATATAGTAATATTTTAACAAAGAGTCCTGTGAATATATTACTGCGTAATAAAAAGTGGAAAATTCAAATCAATTAAGCGAACCTTGATTTAAAGACAGAATATTGGACAATCTACGTTATATTAGGAATACCAAAATTCAAAGCTGTAAGAGAGACAGTAATTTAACCAAATATGCTTAACTACAACTTGAATTATATAAGTAAGCAATACTAAAAAAATTTGCTTCAAACACTTCACTCACGGTACAGCGATTTCAATCGGGTGATGCCTTTAACAGGGAAGTATTGTAGTGACAAATCATTTGAACAGTACTAATTAAATCTCAAAACATGTTCGTAGTTCAACAACAAGCTGTAACACGTCATTGCTCTTGTACTGTTGGATGCATGCCTAGAATCGACTGAGGCCGTAAGCAGTAAAATTGCTCCCGAGGTCAGAGTCGAGTATATTGTGAACGGCCTGCATTGAATCTCAAGTAGAAGGAAAGTATACGAAATGGTACCATTACGACCATATTAGTCTTATTATCGTAGTGGTTTACGATTGAGCTGAACCTACGTAATGGATTTCCACCTCCAGAATATTTATATAATTGTATAGGACGTCAAATTTAATAGTTCTCTCGTCATTAATAATAACCACGCCGGATATATTATATGTTCTTGACTTAAAAAGTATATATCGATTAGGCAGAGCCTCCAATAGCCTTTCAATACCTGACGTCACTTTTGGTAAGCGAAGTGGGTAAAGCGATAAGAATTAGTAAATGAAATCACGCAAGCACTTAGTTCCAGGTGATCACGAGCGACATTCGTCGGCAAAGTAAAAACCGGAAGTGTTTACACAAACGAAGCAATCAAATAAATTAAAGCTGGAGAACATTTGTAACACTGAACAGCTGACCTGGGTACGGAACTACAATTGTAATGCAGACCAACAAGAGAAGGGAGTTAAAATATATATAAATTAATGCTTGTATAAGAGACTGGGACTCAGACAACAATAAATTTTAGAATAAAGATTGGTGGGAAAGAGTTGTGCTAGGAGCTGAGAAACACAACGATTTATACAGGGGGCGGGGGAGTTAAAAACTTACATGAGAACCCCCATTTTTTTTATTGCAGATTCGGATTTCCAGAAAAAATACTCGAGTCATTTCGGTCACAGATGGCATTGTAATCGAAAAAACAAACAAAAAAAAGGGGATATCTCAAGAAATAGGCACCAGATCAGCAAAATAAATGAAATGTGTATGATATTCTTACAAATACTACTCAACGATACCAAAACTGTTCACCCACCTCCACTCCCCAGGGGGTGGGAAAGCGAATGATGTCAAAATTTTCAACGGGAAACCAATTTTTTATAGGAAACCTTTTTTTGCTAATGTCAAATGCCATTGGTTTGAATTCATTGTTAGTTAAAATTATTTCGCAGATTGCGCTGCCTTGAAAGAAGACGGAGACGTTCCTTTATTCGTTTACTGATAAGTAGTAACTACGTTTGGCGTTACTCAGGAACAGCGCCGTGGACGTAGTAGTTTTCTGTTCCCTTGGGACGCTTGTTTTGTGTGATTCCATTTGCTTCACAATTTAATTTGCTGTTTTTTTGGTGCGTTTCATTGTTCAAATACATAATTCGCCTCATTCACACTTTTTTGACCCGATCTGTGGTTCTCGAGATATTTCAATGTCTTCAGATAAACTGAACACCCTGTATAATGTGTAGATGAGAAGGCGTGAATAAGTAAATGAAAGACCCATTAAGAAACAGAATTGGAATTTTTAACATTGAAGGTATTCATTTATTATAAGGGACATTACTTTCATTTTATGTCAACTAAGGAGGTATTGCATTACTGGACAGGCATAGCATTCTAATAGTCGAATGCGCTCAATTAGCATAATAAAAGCAGAGATTA
This sequence comes from Eucriotettix oculatus, assembly GCA_034510155.1. Lineage (NCBI taxonomy): Eukaryota > Metazoa > Arthropoda > Insecta > Orthoptera > Tetrigidae > Eucriotettix > Eucriotettix oculatus. The sequence goes on from CM067377.1 coordinate 59,492,915, forward strand.
GCATTCCTTTTGGCTACTTTACTGAGCTTCGACACCTGAACATCCGGGAACGAATCCGTACAGTTTCCTGGCTGGGATACGAGCTTAGTGAGGACGACAGCCAGAGGCAACGGTACATGCCTGAGAAATTCGGTGGCCAGTAACAGACAAGTGAACCTAGAACTGAGTGAACCTGGAAATTTGATATAAAGCTACATACTATTTCATCGCAAAATTCTTGTTTGACATTAAATGTTCATATACCGTCTTATTTTAAACCTCAATATGTATCAGTAAGATATTTAGCCACATAGCTTGAAATTAATATTTCCATTTTATTTGAGTAATTATTTTTTGCTTTTAAAAAAGTAATAAATGTAATTTTTGCTCAAAATATTTTAATTTAATTATCATGCTAACTCCAAACCCTACCAAGATAAGTAATGTTATTAAGTATTACAAAACCTTTTAACTCCAGTTATGGTTCTAAAAGGCATTCGAATTATTAATATCAAATAACAAGCAAAGTTTTCAAGAAAAGAAGAAATGATTTCAAACTATGCTCAGCCTTCAAGGCCATGAAATTGATGAAATAATCTCGACCGGAACTGTTGTAATGTATAAAGGTTGAAATTTATCTGAAAGAATTAAATGGAGGTCCCGGGTTCTATTCTTGATCCATTAGCGTAGAGTTATTTACTTTGAGAGAAATATGTTTTTAGCTGGCGTTAAATCGGAAAAATATATGATGTGACACGAAACGACGCTAAATCTGTGGAGACTTACTGAAACTTCTACTGAACAGACGATACACTGAGAGGATGTGAAATTCTTTTGCAACAGTCCTAATGGTGGATATGTATATTTCTTTAACAACAGACTTCTTTTTTAGCCTAATAAGGCTGAAAGAACTAAACATATTCACGATTCGAAATCAATTGGCTGAGGTTCTCCTTTTTTGATATGGTTAATTTATCTATTTAATGCTACTGAAATATAATGATTATAAAAACATAGTTTACTTAAATAATTTTAATACCAACTAAACATCGCTTCGTACACAAATGTCGAGGAGCTAATCAAGTGAATTGAAAGGTCTTTTAATGTAACTCACTTGAAGAGGTCCACACGGTGAAAATGGTAATCCACTTATTTTTTCAATTTTTCTGAAATAATATGGTTTGATAGATACTCAATTTCTTGTATCTCATTAATAATTTAAATTATAGTAACCATTCAGTAGAAATATGTTTAAACACTTTTTCGTTATCTATATCAAAGGACGCTACGATTATTTCCATCTGGTACATCCAAGTTTTTTGCAACATACGAGTGTCGGTTTAGAATAATTAATATACTTGAGTCAAGTAAAATCTTTAATTTATACTATTTTATGTAAGGTGCATTTCGAGTATGATAACGGAGCTGAAATTCGGAGTGCAGAACTGTTCCAGTAGAGATGTCACAAAGCTAAGGTTTCGCGTGGCATCACGACACCGTGCTCAAAACTCATCTTCAACTTTCGTTTGCATTCCAAATATTTTTCATGTAATGAATACAACAAATATAATTTTTTTATTAGATAGCAAGCTAAATTGAATTAACTAAACGGTTACATTTTTTAAGTTGCAACTAGGCTACAGTCATGTCATATTGATCCTTCGCTCTTAGAAAAGTTATTCGAGCATTCTTAAACGCTTTATCGGTACGTGTTAGTGATAACCCAGAATTGTGTACATTTTTGTTAAAGTCAGCCGCGGTCAAAGCGTATACCGCCCGCATCCGGATACGAGTATTGGCAGCGATCAGTTATTCAACCTTGAAGGCTGTAAATAGTAACACCATTTTCATTATTGCTTTTATCAGAGACTATCGCGCATATTATTGTAATTAGGCAATTGGAAAAGTGATAAAGAAAATTAATTGGAATAGGAAAACTTCAAAACAGTTCTACGAATCAGTAGATAGTCATATAATAAAGTCGAACTAAATAATGTCCGTGAAGTATTCCCAGAAAGTAATAGAGAAAATAATTATACGTCGCAATCAGAATGATAACAAAAATACAAAGACAGGAAGGTGCAAAGAAAATTGGAACCAGGAATCGGCAATACGTCTTCAAAAGATATGTAATAATGGTTTGAAAAAGTAAAGGTCTATCAGTGCCTTGCGAAATTTGAATTAATGCTATGGTACTATTAAAATAGGAAGGCACTTGGAGTTTTCGCGCACTATAATCGCAATTTGTCTTCGCAACAGCTCAATAAAAACAGTAGAATACACTGCGATTGTTCGGCAAAGCTGCTTGTCTCGTCCTCCTTTTTATTCAAAGTCACACCCTTCGTGGGAAATACAGGCCGAGTTTCATCTAATTTTAATCGGGCTATACAAATTTTAGGGATCATTCATAGGTCAAGGTTGACTAAACAATATGCAGAATTTAGAACTAGATTTAGTACAGATAGTCCACCTCTTGTACAAATACATGTAATGTCATATACAGTGTTATCCTGTCTTTACTATGCCCCACCTAAGTCATCTGCTGCCCCTGCAAAGCATAGAAATTTTTATCTCAAAAAATTTAATTATACCTTCAATAAAACCTAAATACCATTTGTTCAGGGCAAAATTTTAAGTTTTAGAAAGCAATCTCTAAGAGATTATTAAGAAAAATACAGTGAGCAAATTTTCAAAACATATAATAGGTAGCTAAAATTGTAATATAAATAAATCATCTATGCCAATAAATAAAATTGAAGTCTGTCACTCCGTATGTTTGTCTCGATTAAGCTCCGAAACGGCTCAACGTATTTCAATGAAAATTTGAGGGTTTAAAAAGAGGAGATTTAATTTAAATATTCGTGCATATTTAATTTCGCTATATTGCAGAAGATTTTAATATAATATAAATAAAAATATTAATTCTACACGAGGATTTCTTGGAATTGTCGCGCGAAAGCCGGCGTGTAAACCAACTGCGAGTTATTACGCGTTCCTGTATCATTCATTCCACTTACAATATATTGTTGCAGAAGGCTGAAAAAAACTTATTTTTGATCGTCGATACGATGTATACATAAGTTGATTAATTGGTTTTATTTCTCGCGTCAGGTAAATTTTAAAATTTAGTAATTGCTAATATGAAAGTAAATAGGATCGAATTTGGTGTCGTAACCGGTATAATTCGAGTCGATGTGTTACATTATGACCTTTAATATGCGATTTAAGTAAACATTTAATCATTAAATGGGGGAAAAATTATATTCTGTTAGAATACTGAAGATATATTTATTACTGCTATTGTGCCCGGGGGTATTCTGAACTCTGAGATACTGGGAGTATATTTGAGGTTCACATCGTGAATTAAATAATGTACCGGTATAATATAAATAAATACCCGGACAACGCCCGGGTCCTTAGCTAGTATGAAATATTTTCCTACAATATTTTACGTTTTAGTAATTAAATTGTTAAATCATTTCAATAATCAATGGCAGGTCACTACTGTATAAGCGTATTAAATTTAGTGAGATATTTCTGCTTGATACTTGCTGCAGAGAGATTTTATATTGGGCTGAAATTTAGTTAGCGTCAGTCTCAAGTCTCCCCTGTTCCTAAAGGTGAGATGGCCATAGTGATGCACATACCATAGGAATAAACCAATACGGTACGTATTATTCCTCGACTAGGCACATCAAACAATACTCTCCGAGTAAACTGTTATTTATAATACTAAATACTTTCAAGTGTGGCTCTATAGAAAGTACAACACTTCACAAACGCTTATCAAAATTGCGATAAAAGTTTAATCATAAAACACAGCTGGTTTTATAAAATCTAGACGAGCTCATTTCGAATTGGCCCCATGAGCAATCATATTGTATCTTGAGAGGTGCCGGGCCTACGTTGGAATTTTTTTTTTTGGTTAACAGGCTACATGAGGGTGATCCTGAAACAGGCAACTCCCCTTTAATAGCATAGGAAGGGAATTGAAAAGGGGGGATGCGGAAGGTAGAGCAAGGTAGCCAAGGTTAACTAGGGCCCCCGGGCTATGGTTTAAGGATCCTACCCGGTGTTTCACCTAAAGAAATGCAGGGAAAACCCTAGAAAACCTGCATCAGGTAGGTCGGGCATTGGGTACTATTCTCACGCCCTTCCGAATGACGGGAGACGAGTCTGCTGTGGGGACGCAGCATTCCCTTCTCCGTGTCTCCACCAGTTTCAGGAGGCAGTTGGCCGACTGATCCAATGGGATCCCAAGGTCTTTGACCACGGTACATATACCTCCTAAAATAGGTGAAGGTGTCTCGGCATATGAGAACTTTGATAAAAAGTACCCAGAGAGAGTGCGAGGCATTCCCGACATGATCAGGTGAGCCCCACAGTCACTCTGGGCTGAAGCGCCTGCGAGAAAACTCTGGAAAAATAACTTATAGACTTTGAATATAGGAAGCTCGAGAGAGAGAGAAATGATTATATGAATGTTCAAACAGATAATAGAAAATTTCATTTATAAGACTTAGGATTGATGAAACGCATACGAAGAGGAACGTGAGACATAAAATTGCAAGCTGTTTTATATTTTCGAAACGTTAATCACATTTACATCGTTGATTGATCAAAATTAACAAATTAAATGTCACACTAATTCTTGCAAGCAGCTGCAGATATTAGAATTTTGATTTATTCGGCAATTAGAACCATTTATATCCGTTTCTTCAAAACGTTTACGAAGTGAAATCGTAATTCACAAATTTCAGGACGAAGCGAATAACGTCTACAACTTAACACATGTAATATCTCTGTAAAACCGATTACTTCATAGAACTGTGATTGGGATATTAAATATTGGCACTGTGGTTGACAGGAACAGTTATTCAACTTACCTTTAAATTAAATGAACAACTTGTAAATTTCTTAATAAATAAATTACCTTTGATGATGTCAGTTGGCGTCAGTTTTTTTATCGCTTTGTTTTTTGAAACAGAACTGTATTAAACTATAAGAAAGCGCAGCTATGGACACTAACGCTTTTGTTTCGTGGCAGGTAGGCGAGGTTCCTGTTCCACCCTTGTTTACTGGGCAGATATGTTATCTGGAACTGCATTCTTCGGATTTCCTGAAACGTTCACCGTTGCGCAGTTCTTGACCCACTCACTACTACTTCCTACATCTATTGAACATTACGTGGATTAACTTGAATATAAGTAGAGTGACTTGCAATCGTTACAAAACATTATACAGTAACGGTCAACAACTGATTATAGCTTTAGAAAACGTCCAGAACCGATTAGAAATTGTCGGTGCTACTTATTGTGAATTAGGCAATTACACAATTTCTTGAAATTCAGTAAAAAACGACTATTCTCTAACAATTAGCACTGTTCTCTTCTTTAATTAACTGAAAAAATTAAAACCTGATTCATTGAATAAAACAGCCTAAACTGTCTGTATATTAAGTTTAATTTACCATAAATTTGCGGTGTTTCGTCTCCTTTCTTGAGACTTTCTCAGGCAGATGTTATCACTATAAGGATAATAATACAGTAATTTACAACTGGGAATCATATTACAATTTTATTTATAAAACATGGTTCAAACTTACAAGTTTAGAAATATGTTTCCCAGTTGTAATGTATTATGCTCGTTGTGCTAACATCTGCTTGAGGAAGACTCGAAAATGGAGACGAACCGCAGAAAATTTATGATTAACTAGCTGGGTGCCCGGCAATGCCCGGGATATAAATTCTTAAATATAACTAACATTTTACTTTTTGTTTCTCGCGAACCTTGTCGTCGTCGCCACCGCACGCATAAACGCAGCCTACGTAAGGCAATAATGTATCATGTAGTAATTTCCATATGCTATTAGGGTAGAGCGGCTACAAATAGTGCCGCTGGAAACACCGTAAAAGTAATTGAACCCGAAAAGTATTTATTCCACGGAAATATCAGCCAATTTTAAATATTTTAAAATTTCTTACCCCGACAGTGCTGGTTTACGAGTCGCAAAGAACTTGTGTGCAAAATTTGGTTGAAATTGTTCCACGCGTTTAGATTTGTATGCGGAACATACATACTTACAAACACACGTACGAAATTAGGGCTTTTTTACACATAAACAGTGCTGTTTATTTATAAGAATAAGGTAGTTGATCCGTCTATTTAGTCTGGTTAGCGCGTGATAACTTGAAAATTTAGTGAACGTTTTCTTAAAGTAACAATATATTTTAATTATTTATAAATATATACAAATTTGTTTATCTTTTGAGTGCGTCACACACGCTGCACCATATTAATGCGACGCGTTATGCCGCTCACAGTGAATTTTATTTCGTCTAAGACTAATATAAATATGCTGTCGCTTAAGGCTGTTATAATTCATTTCATTGTCAACTAAACTAATGCTTTAAAATCTCATTAATATCGATTCAAAGTATATATATGGTTATATGGTATATGTACAGCATGCTCCTTGGAAAGGGTGCAGAAAAGGGTCGCGAAATTCTAATATGGGCATAGACGATTAACTGTAAAGCTTTAAAAACATTAAAAGAATGACCTAGGCTTCATTTTATCTTTAAAACCTTTGCAGGTAAGTAAATCTTGGTAGAAAATTCGGGATAGAATGAAAGAACCGACTCTATATGGAAAGTCTGAACAAATTTTCAACATAAAGGTCAGTTGGCAAAGAAAACCCATGATGACAAATACTCGTTCCTAAATAAAACAATAATTGGCTGCAACAATTTAACTGCAAGAGTGTTCGGAGTAAGTCTTCTAACGTAAAAAAAATATCAACTCAATCTGAACTCCGGTCAAGTAATAGTGCCTCGTAAAACAATTGGACTCACAATCTCCTTAGTTAATATTAATTTCAAGGTAAAATTACACTTACATTTTCATACCAGAACAATAATATTCTTATACTTATGTATTTTTTTTCAAATTTGATAAGCGTTTAATAGTATTCTTTATAGCCATCTTATAATTAAAATGTGTTCTACATGTCGAGTTTATTTATTTAAAAAACTACTTTTATAAGTAATTTCATGTATCTGCCGCCAGACACGCTGCCCACTTGTAGATTAATAAATATACAGGAATGAAAAAAACTTTGTTTTAAATCAGTCTCAATTTTAATAAAAAACAAAATTATATTTTATTAATTGTGGTTACAATTTTTTGTTATACAAAGGAGCTTTCGGCACATACCATAGTCATATTGTCAAATCTAAGAAAATACTTAATGTATTATTTAATATATAAATTTTATCATTTTACACTTGGAATGCACATGAACTCGTCAAGCACCGGAATTCACAATGTTTACATTTTCAAACATTCCTGTGCTTACCGACCACATTCGGCAACAACCATTCCATGTATCGTCCAAATTTTACATTTCATTTTGATTTTCAATTTAGTCGCACAAACTGTTAAGGATAACACAAACAAATTTCGATTAAAAAAATATAATTTTTGTTTTTATTAAAATTGAGACATATTTTTGTAAATCTAAAATACAACCAGTCATTAAATAGAAACAATTCCTTAATGATATAAATATATACACATACACACTTCTGACTTATTATTAACATTTAAAAATATATGTAAATAAAAAAATCATTGCTGAGTAAAATCGACTTTAACATTGAGCTGCAGCATTACTAAACGTTTTTATTAAAATTGAGACAGATTTTTGTAAATTTAAATACAACCAGTCATTAAATACAAACAATTCCTTAATGATATAAATATATTCACATACACACTTCTTACTTATTTTTAACATTAAAAAATATATGTAAATAAAAAAATCATTGCTGTGTAAAATCGACTTTAACATTGAGCTAAAGCATTACAAAACGTGGGCCCAAATCGAATATAACAACAATTTGCACATCAGAACCGGAAGTTGAATGATCGATTTCGAAAACACGAGTCTCTGGTTGGAGCAGCTTCTTTTTAGATGCGACGGTTCTGCAAAGTGCCGGAGATCACTACAATTTTCTGACGAAGTGACTCAGCTATTAACGCTGGATGCTAAAATAAATGTTTACGTTGAGTCTTGTACAGCATCCAAGCACAAAACATTGCGAGGTCACGATACGATAATTATTATCTGAAAACTGGAATTTGATTAATTGTGAAACAACAGTCGAGTGCCACATCCCTTATAAATTATTCTATAAAATAAAACTGCGCTAATGAAGATATGAATCAAAAAGGAAATTGAAGAAGATAGTTGCAAATAATTCTGTTTCCCTTTCCGTCATAATTGAACATACTGCTTTCCACTTTACACTCTTTTCTGTGCACTAAAGAATGGAAAATATTGAAGGGAAACACACTTCAAGGTTGTGTATCGAAACTCTGCAACGTTTTGGCAATATAGTACTGGCGACTTTACACACATGTAATTGTTTTTATTGAGTGTCAGTAGTTTTCAGAAGACGACCTTTGCAAGTAGACAAGGTAGGCGCCTACCTGTTACTGGTTTGGTGTCCATCGTGCTGGAGGTGCTCTTGGTGCTGGAGCCGCTGGAGGCCGCGGGACTACTGCGAAACTGCGGGCTACGAGGCTGCTGCAAAACAGAGCAGCGCCAACTTCCAGGTAGGTGACGCGGACGTAGTAGCAGCTCTCTACTGACGTTCCACGAAATACAGCGACGGAAATTTGATGACACTGACTCACTTTACCAACGAAGAACTAGCCTCGTTATGACATTACATCAAATATGGCGCTTCGTAGACAATTTCCTCTGTTTGAAAGAATGAACAGAATAAATGTTTTGACCTACTTACATATTAACTCAAACTATAACACGTCTGAAGTTCAATGAATAGGAGGCACTCGTCAACTGAATTCCTACAATAAACAATTCATACGTAACAAAAAATTCCAATCTAGTAATTAATTGAAACAGGAAAAAGCTCTCATACGAAACCTTCCTCACTTGGCCCTGCCGTTAGGCGTAACTCTATTAATATTAGGTTCTGAAGATGCAATTTTTTTTAGAAAAATCATAACAAAATTACTATTATTATTTTTGCAAAGTTTGGCGGATATCCAAAATTTATTACCTAAACCTGACGTGTTGGCAACTTCGTGAGGAATTTCTTAGTATGGATTAAATTTATTAATCAACTCATCAAAATAACCTTATTCTTACTTATAACTAGCAAATAACCCAATTTTCAATCTCAATATTTTATTTAGTTTTCTTATAAAATTTTAATCTCAATAAGCTTAAAATCGTTGGTACTTATCTCTATGTACAAGACAGATACTTAAAAAATATGTTCATGCAGTACAAAGTATTTATTATTAATAATACATAGTACAACAGCATATAGGTCAGAAGAAAATATAAACTTTATTAACAGTTGTTCGTACACGACGTTTCGTTAATAAATCTGGAACCTCATCTGGTGTGATTTAATCAGAAATGAAGAAATAAAGAAGAGTGAAAATTTTGAAGTGCATGGCGCACAAGCGAAGAGGCTTTAATTTAGGGGCGAAACGTCGTGGACAAACTACTGTTACTGAATTCAATTCTTACTGACTTATAGGCTCTTTTACTATTCATTGATTTCCTAACAGTGAGATATTGTAATTGAATGTTATTAAGATTTTGTTTTGTTATAGTAACAGGCTGCCTCAGTGTTATTCTGAAACAGCATAGGGAGGGAACTGTAAAGAGGGGATGTGAAATGTAGAGCAAGGTAGCAAGGTTCCTACCTAAAATAGATTGCAGGGAAAACAATAGAAAAATCAAGAGACGTCTGTGGGAGCTTTCTCTCGCAGGTTGATTGACCTACCTGATGCTGGTTTTCGAGGGTTTTCCCTGCATCTCTTTAGGTGAAACACCGGGTAGGATCCTTAAAGCATAGCCCGGGGGCCCTAGTTAACCCTTGGCTACCTTGCTCTACCTTCCGTATTCCCCTTTTCAATTCCCTTAATTTTTGTGGAATTTTATGTTTTTATTACTTGCATAATATAAAGGACTAATAAAACATTTACAATATTTCTGTTATTTTATCTTTATAACAATATCACAAGTTAATTATGAATTATAATTGTAAACTATAATTAAAATATTCGACCTTGGTTTAAATTTTAACACAATTATAAAATGTAATGCATTTTTAAATGAAATACTAATCGAATATAACAAAAGTTGAACAAAACAATCAGGTTTCGGGAATATATAATGTGAAATACGTAAATTATATAATAATTTTAGGCCAAAAATCTATTTAAAATTGAAAATAATCTGACTATTATAAAGTAAAGAATAATTATATATTGCCCAAAATAGTCCAAATTTATTTATTAAAAAATTAGTTAAAAGTTATAAAAAAGGAATAAATTGGAATGAAATAAAAATCAAAGTAAGACAGTTTTTCATTATGTTCTGGACCTCTTCAGTTGTTATATGTTGTTAAGAAACGCGTTCAACTTTATTTCCAAATAAATTAAGGAAAGAAAATTTTAAAAATACGTAAATACAACAATCGTTTGGTATTTCCAACATTGCGAATAAATTTGAAAGAATCAAAATATAACATGAAGTAAGGAGGGTTGTGAAATAAGCGGATGAAACAAATAAATTGCTTAGCACTATCACTTAACTATAAATTAAATTATAAGAATAACTTTATTATCATAAATAAATAATGATTTTGAATAAATCGTCTAGCGGCAACCATTTCTAAGAATTCTTCTGACATTTTTTGCTTCAACAGTTTGTAAAATTAAAAATCATCAAATATTATGAAAAGCCAAATAAAAATGTCAGTTCTTCTAATCTTTAGAAGCCGACGCAAGAAAATTTTCAAAAATTGTTGCCAATGTGACTTAAAGTACTGACTTCCTTAATATTTTACTTTCTACAAATAATTTATGTACATAGGCAAGGATATTTATTGAATGAAAATGATTGCACTACCACAGTTTCGTCATTACTTGAAATAATATGCCATATTCCTTTACTATATAGAAATACACATTCTATGAATAAAAATTATCAAAGAAAGATTTAAATTAAATTAATAAAATATGCATGCATCACAATGGCGACCTTGAATGCATCTACTGTTTTCAATACAAAATAGTCATAGACGTCTCTTTGTTTATGAATGCAAGGCAACGTTATGGTTCCATTTATGACGACATATACAATGCGAAGATAAAAATATCGATTTTTTGGACGCTCACGCGTACATCCGCATCATATCTTTTCCATTCCATATCATGGGCACAGTGAGTTTCAAATAATTATTCTTAAGTAATTTACGCACGAATATTTTCTTCAAAAATGGAATTTGACTCCAGATAGGAATCAAATTCCCTTTCCTATTATTCTGAAATTGCGTCCATATTTAAACTCATCAATCATGAGCATCATAATTTGGTAAAAGTATTTTTATAGGGCGAACAAAACGTAAACGATCGTTGTCACGTGCTAGTATTATTCCTCCGCTTGACATAAACAAAGCAGGAATCCGGTATACAGCAATCGGGAAGGTAGGTAGGAGAGAATAAACCATTTTTTAAGCAAAGCGTGAGGTATCGTTTAAAAACCAGAAAATTAAAAAATTTGAACGAGCAATAAACTACATCATTGGAAACACTAGTACAAACGTATCCGCAGAGAAAATATAAAACAAATTGAAAGTTGAAAAACTTAAAACATTTAGTTATAATTTTATTCAATCAGAACATTATAATATATAAGACCAAAAGAAAATATAAGAAAACAATTAATCTGTACTAACCCCTTTTATTTTACTAAATACCTCTCACATTAAATTTGAAATTTCCTTTATTTCCGTAGAATACATAAACACCGCTTACCGTTTAAACATTGAGCGGTTTGGTACAAAACAAGAATTAAAAATTAATTCGATTGATTTCAGTAGAATATATAGAGTTTATAACATTTGTACTGAACAAATTTGTTTATATTTTAAATTTAGATACTTATAAGTTATGCACTAATTGTCATTATTATCATTATTTTTCACGGTTAGTTTTTTGCAAGATTTCACAAATCTGTATAGTGCTGCCGCACAGGTTTCGTTTCGGGCGAATTCAATTAGGTTTCCGGCGATGTCATCAGACTCGAGGCTCTCTCCTGAAATTGGTGGAGACACGGAGAAGGGAATGCTGCGTTCCCACAGCAAACTCGTCTCCCGTCATTCGGAAGGGCGTGAGAATAGTACCCAAGGCCCGACCTACCTGATGCAGGTTTTCTAGGGTTTTCCCTGCATCTCTTTAGGTGAAATACCGCGTAGGATCCTTAAACCATAGCCCGGGGGCCCTAGTCAACCCATGGCTACCTTGCTCTACCTTCCGCATCCCCCCTTTTCAATTCCCTTCCTATGCTATTAAAGGGGAGTTGCCTGTTTCAGGATCACCCTCATGTAGCCTGTTACCCAAAAAAAAACATGTAGCCTGTTAACCAAAAAAAAATTCTCGCAGGCGTTTCAGACCAGAGTGACTGTGGGGCTCACCTGATCATGTCGGGAATGCTTCGCACTCTCTCTGGGTACTTTTTATCAAAGGTCTCATATGCCGAGACACCTTCACCTATTTTAGGAGGTATATGTACTGGGGTCAAAAACCTTGGGCATATGGCAAGAGTTGTCCGCTAATCTCATTGGATCAGTCGGCCAACTGCCTTCTGAAACTGGTGGAGACACGGAGAAGGGAATGCTGCGACCCCACAGCAGACTCGTCTCCCGTCATTCGGAAGGGCGTGAGAATAGTTTACAATGCCCGACCTACCTGATGCAGGTTTTCTAGGGTTATCCCTGGATCTCTTTAGGTGAAACACCGGGTAGGATCCTTAAACCATAGCCCGGGGGCCCTAGTTAACCCTTGGCTACCTTGCTCTACCTCCCGCATCTCCCCTTTTCAATTCCCTTCCTATGCTATTAAAGGGGAGTTGCCTGTTTCAGGATCACCCTCATGTAGCCTGTTAACCAAAAAAAAAATCCTGTGCCCGACCTAACTGATGCAGGTTTTCTAGGGTTTTCGCTGCATCTCTTTAGGTGAAACACAGGGTAGGATACTTAAACCATAGCCCGGGGGCCCTAGTTAACCCTTGGATACCTTGCTCTACCTTCCGCATCCCCCCTTTTCAGTTCCCTTCCTATGCTATTAAAGGGGAGTTGCCTGTTTCAGGTCACCCTCATGTAGCCTGTTAACCTAAAAAAAAATTCCTGATTTAAAATATAAATATATAGGTATCACTGACAATATTTATGATTTTAGCCAAATTCATATAAAATTTTCTTCATAAGAGAAAATGTGCTTATAAATACATATATGAAAATAAAATTTTAATTCCTACAGTAATGATAAGCAATTATTTACTAATTACAACTTGAACCCTACCGTGATAAATTTTAGGAACCTGATTCTGGGCAACGACGAGAAAAAATTTCGAATAATAACTGCAGATGTCGCATATCTCTTCACAAAGCGCTCAAGAGTCTTAAATAATTGTAAAGTTCAGTTATAATATAATTGCTAAGCTAAAGCAAAGATAATTATAAAATTACATTTATAATTCTTAGTACATAAACCTAGTTACAACTCATTGACTTACAAGAATATGCTTTTCGGATATTTTTGACGGCCAGATTGTCAGCTACATCAGCCATATCTCAAGGGTTTTGAGCTGGACTACAGCAATGTGACTTGGATTCGAGTCCTGCTCAATGCGAACCATTTTTATTTTTTTTACTTTATTTACCTTTCGTTTCTATAATTTTTCTGTTTTGAGAATGAACTGTTTATGGAATATTCCACGTATGTATAAATTGCACTGCACCTCGAAGCGGAAGCAGTATTTCACAGTACGAGTCTTTGTACACCACTTCGTGTTAAATTGCAGTATGTGTTAATGTATCACACGAACCTTCAGGAACGTGGCAATATTAATGAAAGTCTTAATTGAAAATATATAGTTTACTCGTAAAGTAAACGAATCGTTTGAAAATTAAATTTTATCCCAAGTTTAACTGAATTCGATATCAAAATATTTTTCTATCTACCCATTGTATCCTATTTGTGCAAATTTTAAAAACAATGATAACTACTTACGTAGCCGAATGTAATTCAATCCCAGCAATAAATATTTATTATTTATTACTATTGATTTAATCTTCATATGCGTTTAGATTTCAGTAAACATTCCGCGTGTTTGTATTCCTTTGCTTAATTCTACAAAAAGTTATTCATACCGTGTAATTATCACGTTAATTTATGCTAGTGTTATCTTGGTTGTTAGCCAACTTAGAGACAAGTTAATTTGTGAAGCATATAGTCATTGTGATAATTTAGTATACTCTGAATAGCTCAATCCGAGAGTTTGCAGCAGTTCATTTGAATGTTCTGAGAATGTAATGGGTTGTTTCATAGGTCAAGCGGTTTGGAAAACCTCCGGCACCACAGGAACTTATCTTCATTCAACAGAATTAGAAATTCCTTCGAGTCATCCATTTTACTCTGCGGACTTGGAAGGTCACAGAAGCTTGTTACTGAAGCCACAATTTTAAAGGAGCTGTAACTCACACTTCACAGTTGCGGAATTTGATACAGCACAGTAACATAATCTGCCCTTGAGAATGTACAGTGACATACCAGTATAAGAATGTATGAAAACATGCTATGTGAGGGTTGGTCTTTCCTATGGGACACAGTATCGAATTAATTAAATTAAATTGGTGCTATTGATCTTTCGTAAATTATCCCAAAATATCAGGCTGAAATAATACAATTATTTTTACCTAAATAGGATATGCAACTTCCCGATCGGGAATTGGATCAATAAATAAAAATTATATTCAAAATTTTCAGATTCCTTCAGTGAAGACAAGTTGGCTGAGTAGTGATACACATTTCTTTTGTAAAAAGTGGGAGGTTAAATTGTCAAAAGTGACTTTTACTGTTGGAAAAGTCCGTTTATTTCACTACTCCTACTTTGATAGCATTTTCGATCGTGTATATTTTTCCTTTTTTTTCTTCCTATATTTTCTTAACACCAAACAGTAAAACACCTTACTAATTCTTAACAAATACTATTTACTATCTTTACATGAAGTAACGAAAACTTTATGTTACTTAAAATATTGTAGTTGACCTCACTATATATTAAGAAGAGCGTTGCATATTAAATGAATTTTTACTTTTTTATTATAGGTCGCGTCAACTGTGATGTTATTGGCGACCACAGAGGTTACATTAACACATACAAAGAGAAAATAATATTGAGATTCTTCTTCTTCTTTGGCTGTACAGCCCACTGAGGGCCTGGGCCTACCGAGGCGACAGCGGACTGTCATCTTGCGAGACACATTCCGAAAATATTGAGATTAATCTATCAAATAAGATTTACATTTTCTTGAGTTAGATTTTGTCATACATGTTGAACACTTTTAAATATTCTAATAGTCTTTTCATTGTCACTTCCGAGGATATAATGTCCTTCGGTCCATATGAACCAATTATATTTCCTCTCTGCCAGCTGTAATTTTAGGCACTGGAAAATGTTGTAGTCCATGGTTAGGCGTATCTTGTAAATGTTGCACTAGTGGGGAAGTTTCCTGGAGAAAAATATAGCTGTGAGAGCTACCCTGGAAAGCACTATTTGATTATTTGTTGTGAGATCCTTGGGGAAAACTAGATCTTGATTATTGTCAAGGTGTCGGTGGTCCGTTGTTACTTGATCTTCTGCTAAGGTTCCAGTGGTCCAGGAATTTCGTGTTATATATATTCTATATGTCACCTGTAGAGCAAGGACGAATATTAAATTTTGGTTGGAATTTACTGTGAGTTTAGCTTGATGGTCATCTAACTCGTTTCCTAAGATTTAGATGAAACAAGGATGGAAAATGTCAACCGCACCAGGGACACGAGCCCTGGGCCTCAGGTTTTCCGGGCAGGTTCCCTACCACTGAGCTAATTCGAGTCGACGTCCAAGGGCCGATTCAACATCCCTCCATTCCTGTAAACCTAAGCCAGGCTCACCTACAATTCACTAATGATATTCTTCACACCGTAATTGTAGTAAATCCGTGAATAATGGACATTGCGTAAATCGAACAAAGGTGCATGAAATTAAAGTCAAAGGAAGTAGAAATGCTTCAATTGAAGCTCAAGTAGGAGCGTACGGCTAATGCTTATTCGATTTCCAAATATTTTCTCTGATGATGTTTAGCTTATTCAGATATAAGTTAGGTGTTTTTTATCGCGCTTATAGAATTTACTAAGTCGCATAGCAATGATTTGTGGCCATCGGAAGCGGGTGAAAGTGAAGCGTCCCTGTGGATTGCTTGAGTTTTTAATGATCATTTAGTGAACATGGCACATCCAACTCCACTCGGAGGTTTTGACGTGCCAGACTCTTGGTTGATTATAACGATACTGAATTGATGAAACCCAATCGACACTGTACTTTTGGTTGTTGGTGAATCTGGCGAAGGATGTGCAGTCGGGATTTCCGTGTATCTCCAGGGAGGAACAGATGAGGAGTTAATGTCGGGTAGAGGGGGAGAAAATTCAATAAGGAAAAGTTATTGGAAGCGTTTTGGTTGTAATACGAAGTTGATATACCTTCGTTGAGGGGCAGATTGTAGGAGATGTAGCCTCTTACTTTGGCGTTCATCGAAGTTTTGGCTCTTATAGCATGCTTTAAAATTAGAGACGTTCTTTTGAAATACAGAGTTAGATCTTTTCTTTTTGTTAAAAGCCTAATTATCCGAGTAGATCCAGTAATAGTTCGTAGCGTATTGTTGAACGCGATATCTAGCTTAATTCAAAATGATTTGTAGGCCGAGTGGTACATTTGTGAACCATAATCAATTTTATTTCTTGCCGCAATTGCTTTTAGAATGGAAGTTCATTTGTTAATTTCCGTGACAAGTTTATTGATACGATAGTTGATTTTAAGTTTTGGATCCCAATTTATACCTTGTACTTTTTATATCCTCACAGTGCTCTATTACATGGTTATTCGTCAAAACGGAAAAGTAAGTAATTTTTTTTCTTTTTGAAGAAGATTATAGTTTTGTCTCATATTTACGTTCTTATCTGGTTGATGTCTTCTTTCAACATCCATCCTCTGAACGTTTTCTTTTAATCCGACGTGAAGGCGGTGAGTTTCTAGCAAGGTCTTTAATTTATTGATTATTGCAGTATATTTAAGCCATTCTGGTAAGATACTGCTACAAAAGTATTTTACTTAATTTCGTAATGTGTTTGCTTCCATGGTAGCGAAGGGATTCTTTCTTCAAGATGAGGACCTGTAATCCTTAATAGGAAATTACCCGTACTGCGACTTAAACTCTTGAGACATTGTTTTCACTAGATAATTATCCTTGACCACAAGCATTCTTTTTCATATATCTTACAATTATAAAATTTAAAATTATAGTGAATACGATCAAAATGCTAACAAAATAAAAATTGATACTAGTTATCGAATAAATTAACGTGTATATTTTATTCTAAGAATTAAAAGTCTAATTTCACCACCTTATATTTTATATTAGTCCCCCTTTTATAGAAAGCATAAGAACATTAACAATTATATGTTAATATTAATAACGAAATGAATCGATATAACAATATTAAAACTAGCCAATATACTTAAAAACCTCTCTATTAAATAAATTAATTTCAAACAACACAGAAAATGAGAGAAGCTTATCTGTGGTGATCTATGGTATAACAAAACACGCGTATTATTTTACACGATTCATTTATATTTCTTATTTTAAAATGCATTTTGCTCAACACCTTGAAACTTCTTTGTGACAAAGCGCTGGATGACGGGAATTTCCAGGCTTACATCCGACTAACAATCGGTTCAAGATGTATTGCCAGGAGAGAAAGGGAGATTATATCATAGCTTTATAGTCACTACGTGAAAATCAAACAAATAGTATTCTTCTCAAAACGGATATCCAACAACAAAATTCGTAAAACCATAGGCAAATCATTGGGCCCAAATGGAAATTATGATTGGAGAAGGATAGAGGAACAAATAAAAATTTGATACGTGATACAGCCATGGTTTAAAAATGCACGAAAAGAACCAGAGGAGGTAGTTGAAGTATGGATGGCACACAGTTGATGTGTAGATGACAGAGACTGGTTGTGTAGATGGAACAGAGGGAGAGTAAGAGTGAGTATGAGGCAGGAAGGAAGGCGGGAAGATTCAGAATTTTAGGCAATCGTAAACCGGCTCATAACCGAAAATATATCGTCACAAGAACAATGTAGAACAGAGGTCTATAACACAGCGTTACCTTTAAATAAAAATTATATTATATGTATTACAATAGTGACTGTCGAAAACAGAATCAACGTTCAGGGTGGACAATTGATCTAAAGGCTTTGAAATATATCGAAATGTACCCATCGTATCAAAAAAGTGGGTGATAAAAATTGATCGTCTCAAAGACTATTCGCAATTTTTATTCCAGATTTTGGTTCTTCATTAAAACAGATAAATTGATTTTACCTTCGATTAGAGTCACTTCGTTCACAAATGGCGGACTGTCACTTCGAACAATTGGCCCGATGCATCGGGACATCTGGATGAGGCTAAGTACTAATACGTTTACGTCGTTTTTTCCTGGATAAAGCTAAAATCAGTTTTCCACTCATGTATAGACGAGGAAATTAAATTTTACGATGCGAAAGATGCTACATCAGTCATATGATTGAATAAATATATTTGTTCCTGAAACAGCATAATCTGCGATAAAGAATGGGGGACGGATTCCATTTGAGTATTTTATCTCCCCATCACCTTGATGGGATGGAGGGACGAGGGGCAAGCTCTATCTGGTATCATTTCCTGACGGCTTTCAAAACAAATTTCATTACCCACATTCTTTATACAGTGGATAGTTTTCCAGATATTTCAGGTAAATCGGTCACCCTATATATTTGTCAGAACGGTAATTACTCTCTTAATGGTGATTATGGGATCTTATTCGCAGTAAAGAAAAATACAGTCTTTTTAAACAGAATTCGTTAACATTCAACTGTCGATCAAATTTAATGTTGCAATTACAGGCGGAAAACGCCAGACGTTAATCGTACTTTACATCACTAGTGAAATCAGGTCGTCTATGGCATAGGCAATAGGCTATTTAATGGGAAGTTACAGTGCGTTTAAATCGGTTAAGTTTTACATGTGTATTCAAAGTTAATACTGGTCATGGTTTTAAAATTAGCGTTTATGTGCAGGATCATCGTCTAGTATACTGATTCAATTAATTCCACTAGAAGATTGATTAAAGGGTTTTACACTTTATCCATATTTACTTTACTGTTAAACTCCCCTCAATGACCTTCATTACATGTTTGAAACTTTATATTATGCCGTTTAACAGTAAATACTTGAACTACAACTTCCCGTGTTTGAGTTCTGGTACTGTATTTCCTAAATATATATAAAAATTTCCACTTTTTCTAACGCTCACATTCGACTTAAATTAATCTTTTTATTGGACCACGCTGCTCAGTATAGGACGATGACACGAAAATTTAGATATCTCCAACAATGGTTGTGATGATGGGACGAACGATGATATTAAAATATAGTAATTCACGGCCATTTATTCGCAAACTATTATTTCGCTTGTATTAACAGACTATTCGTTTCCTAACTCAATGGTACTCTTAACGTCACAAATCAATTATCGTGTCCATTCTCTGGGACCCATTTCGTGATTTATTTTTATATTCTAGTGACAGTTGGCATAAAGTAGATGCATGTTCAGAAAGTGTTTTAGATTTTTTAGATAAAGTGTATTTTTAAAATTTCAGGACACACACTTGTTAACTATTTTTCCTACATATTTGGTATCCCGTTCGGTAGATATGGTGAACCGTGGCACACTATTCTTTACGTCGTTCTCGAAGAACTCCCCCGCCAGCTACTTTCTGCACCTTAGAAAATTTAATTCTACCCACGTGTGCGTTCAGGGAGATGATAAGATGATAATCTGAAGACGTCAAGTCAGGCTAGTTCAAAATATCGCAACCAAATGAGTGCAAGAGCGACTTGGTGGCTAAATAATTTTCCCCATTTTGTTCTGAATGCTCCCTAGGAGTTTTTAGGATCTCACAATATCTGTTTCCACTAAACTCACCACTTAAACAAAATCGTTCTCTTCATAACACCTTTGTCATAAATCGTTCTGATTCGCGAAAAATTTCGGTAGATGTTATTCGTTCCATGAATAGTAAGTCAGTCATTTTAGTACTAGGTGAAATTTCTTACAGACATCCTTCACGCAAAACGTGAGTGTACACCCTCGTGTTCCTGTGATGCTCGCCCTGTCAGGAGATCCCCTCTGCCACTCAGTGTTGCCAACCACGGGAACTGTGAACCCTTCAGTTTCATTCACGTTAGTTTTGCGGCCAGCAAGTTTCAGATTTGCGATCACGTAGAGTAGATACGTAAAAGCTCTCATAAATCTTTTTTCGAAATGATTGGGCTCCGATATTTTATCCACAGAAAAATACCAAAAGATTCAGTAAACAAAACACACTTTTTATTAAATCAGAGTCATGCGAATAGATAGTCTAATGCAGGGCCTGCTCATTACACATTCTAACACAACCAAACAACACCGACCAATTCGCCGGACACTCCTAAAACAAATACTCGTCGTCGAAAAT
This sequence comes from Eucriotettix oculatus, assembly GCA_034510155.1. Lineage (NCBI taxonomy): Eukaryota > Metazoa > Arthropoda > Insecta > Orthoptera > Tetrigidae > Eucriotettix > Eucriotettix oculatus. The sequence continues at coordinate 59,513,612 of CM067377.1, forward strand.
AAACACAGCTAAGTTCGCAAGGCTTCTACCTTTGCAAAGGTCTAACACCGATTAGATTTTGTGGCTTGTCCGTTAGCGGCCGTGTCTTATCGCGAGTCCGCTAAACCGCGTCCGCTCTTCACCATCTCACACCGGCTACTGAATATTACTAAAACTCTTGGCCTACGCCATCCTCAAGAAATAGGCCACGTGACTCCGTTCAGCCAAACAAATTATCCGCCTTAGCTCTCAACCCCACTTGGTTTTACAACGTGATTGCTTTTCAGAGCAAGAATATCAGAAGGGTCGATGGGTAACCATTCTGGATAAAGAAAGACAGAAAGAATTTCTAGACGGAGGACGTTGAACAGGAGAAGGGATAGATTAATAGACCACGTTTTAAGAAATTGGGGTATAAAATTAGCATTAGAGGAAAGTTTGTGGCGTAAGAACAGAAGAAGGAGGCTGAGGATTGAATACGCTTAGCAGATTAGGGAGGATGTGAGATGTGGTAGTTATGTGGAAATTAAAAGGCTTGCGCAAGATAGATTAGCATGGAGGGTTGCATCATACCACTCTTAGGACTGAATACCACATAAAAAACAACAACAGTGCTGATTAACACAACAAAATAGTGTGTCAATATGTGAAAATTACCTGCTGAAATGCTGTATCAATTCATGCCATTAATTTTCGTCCCATGAAATTAATACTTTTTTGAAACATTGTAATTTGTTTAAAATCTTAATTCATGCTTTCTGCCTTTTTAGTATTCCAAACCAGACCATGGTTCAACCACTTCGTTGAATGGCAGAATAAAAGTACGAGTTCTTCGAATAGTTTTAGTAGCCATGTTACATGACAGGGGTACCAACGCTCCACGACACAGGTTCTCACACGCTTCTATTAAGAAACAAATAAATTTACAAGAGGCATTGTACGTACTATCAATAACTTCACCTAATACCGTCAGTCGTTATATTAATAAGGAATTTGCAAATATATTGCACAATTCGTATACATATTATACGTATTATGTTAGAATATTCCGTACTATGTTAATTTATTATCCGTATTTATTACATTTTCTGTAATATGTATATATATAGCGGTTTGCAAGTCACTTGGCAATATTTTCCGACTAGAATTATAAAAGCACGTTTTTGTATCTTCGTTAAACATGGCAGAGAATGTGTGTCATTGCTGAGAAACAATCTTTACCGAGTAATGAGCAGAATTTACTTTACAGTAGCAAGTACTAGAGCAGTGTATAATGCATAATGCCCAATGAATTGCTAAAAGAGCCGGCTGTTACAAAAATTACGAGTAGTAGCTGTGTTCAATGGCAATCATACGTTTTATCGTCAATAAGTAAATTATTGAGACGTATTATCTACTGTTCCGTATCTTCATTACTCTGTATTTGTGGATAAGGGCCAATAAAGGTGTACAATAGCAACAGCAAGTACTTGATTTACGGCACACTACCATTTTAACGGCCAAGATTGCAATACTGTAAAAAGTTAATTGAAGTCTATCAGCTTTATCACGTGCTTCTGAAATATTGCCTGATGTGACATTAGGAATTGTGCTTGAAAATTGTCATTTGCGTGTCGAAATAAAAGGCAAATTTTTGTGTCCGAATAGAGAAAATTAATAAGGGGTAATATTTTATTTTTTGTACAAAATATTTATTTTCATGTCAGTAAAATTTAAACACTTTGTACGAAAATATATTTTAAAGCTATTTCTTGGAGGTGATTTTGGTTTCTTTAATCCATATTTATTGTAACGCGGAAAATTGACCCCCTAAATTGTACCACAATTCACCATAATTATTTTTTAATTTTGCAAAAAGTTATGTTATGGTATTGTATCAATTTATAAATAATGGCAGTAGATATACGACATAAATCAGTAGGTTTAAACCTAATGTAAGAAAACACGTTATGTTATTTTGATAGAAGTTGGTAGAAGTTGTAAATTGTTCCTTGTAAGGTTAACAAAAAAAACTGTGTTTAAGGAGTAGTTGCAAGTAACGTTGCGTGGATGCATTACGTAACAATTGCTGTAATTGAGATAATCGTCAATAATAATACGTATGCTAAATGCAAGTACATACAAAGTTTTTTACTCGCTTGTTTCACAAGTTAAGTTTAGATCCATTAAATATAGTGTATTATGCGTGAGAACTGACTACCCGGAAAATTGGTGTTGATATAAGGTTTTGAGGAAAGTGTAGTGATAAGAAACAGAAGTGCAACGAGTAAATAAATAAAGTCAAACTTTTGTGCCGTATTTGTAGATAATACGTCATGCAGGCGGAGGCTGTTGTTAGACGGTCAGAGGACCAGCGACAATGGGAACTGAAGTTACATATTTTAATCAACTTTCGTTTTCTTAGTTGTACTTTCTACTTGCTCATCCATAACGTTAGAAATCAAAATGAAATTCTCAAAAACTGTGGGACAGGTTATGAAAGGGCTATTTGGATTCTCAGGCCATCACAATGGTCGATGTGTGAAAAATCCAGTAGTATTGTAATCTTGATCCCTTAGCTTCAGCCAGTGACTGTGACTATTTTGCTATTTTCCAAATAGTTGATCGTGGAAAATTCATGTTAGTCCCCATATATGTATAATTTTCCCTGTATTTGTCTCTTCTCACTATCACTTCGCCAATACAGTTTTTATTCACTCTTTGTCTTCATTGTGTAATTGTCGAATCACGTTTCGTCTACAGGCGCATAGAGGAACCAGAGATCTTCCAGATTCCTAACACGCTTAAATTACTTATGGTGAAGTCAATTTCAAAGTCAAAATGTTTTTATACATAATTGAGGACATTTCCTCTTCCTTGCTTATGTCATGTAAGCTCGATGACGTGGTGTAAATCGTCACAGAATATGTATATGTTACCTAATATGGGTGTAACATTGTAACTGGTCGAGGGAAAAGTCCTGGCATCCGACTTGACCAAGTTTTGACTGCACCTTGTGAATGAATTCTTGGTTTGGCGTCTTACATCTGTGGCTTTATAATTTTTGCAGCATTTCGATAGAAGGTGTCTAAAAGACCCCTCGCTTTTAACTCTTTAATAGAATTTATTCGTTAAATAGGCTTTTTACTGCCTATAAGTTATAAGTTACGCACAAGGTTTAAACATACTTGGTCAAATACTTTAAACGGATACTAGCGTGCGTGGTGGAATAGGATACGACTGTATAACGTAAAATTTAATGTTTTCTTCAAAAAAAAAGAGGAAAAAGTGGCAGTTTCAACTTATAAGAATGAGTAACAGGATGTTGTACCCTAAAAGAAAAGGAACGGAGAAAAGGGGAATATGTTAGCAAAGTCAGTGTAGTTGCAAAACAAAATTCCTTTAGGAAATAAAAAATTGATAAAGCGATCACACGTACACTAAGTATAAGAAATAAAACACAAAAATATGTTAAGATATGCATTAAATTTAATTCTATTGCACTAATCGTATATAAAAAAAATCATCGTATCATGTTCTGCGGGGGGGGGAGCAGAATTTGTAATTTTCATTTTAAAAATTCATCAAAAAACTAAATTTGTTGTTTGAAGTTATATTGATTTAGTAAGTAATAAAATAAACTAATGTTTATGACATTTAAAAAGTCATTTTTCTTTTACCATAATTTTATACAAATTTTTAAACAATGAGTGTCTCGTTTATTTTCTCGTTCATATTAAATGTATTTTTCTTCCTTGGCTGTACAGCTTATTCAGGGTCTTGGTACACCCTGTCGACTGCGGACCATCATCTTACAGGACATATTCCAGCAGTCTTAACCCCAGGCCCCATGACCATGACGGTACAAACATCCGAGCCCATGCTAGGATTCGAACCCGGGATCTCTGGGCAGTGAGGCAGCGACGCTAGCAACTAGACCACAGGAGATCGGCATTAAATGTTAACTATCTAAAAAATATTGCGAAACGTAATGCTATAATATACCATAAGTTTATTTCTTCAGGTAAAGCATCAGTCATCCTGATCATATTTCACCTGTATTATAATATAACCATTAGTTGTGTCTCTTAACAAAAGTTCCCACTATTTCGTAGAAGAAAGAAATTAATTTAGACGGCGAAAAATGGATGTGAAATACTTCCGTGTAATGAAAATTTACTTAGTATGTGGTTAGTTTTGGGTACCTTACAAGGACATTTGTACTGGTACCATCATCGACGTCAAGTAGATTGCAAGTTATAGTAATCATTTCTTTGGTAAATTTCGTGGATTTGATAATATAGAGCTTACATAATCTGTTTGCTCACACATGATTTGTTTGTAATAATAATTTTCTTATTACAACTGAGTGATTTGTTTGCTGGTGAGTCTTCTTTATGCTATTTCCATGTATCAACAGTGACTCAGATAATGGTTAGTGTCGGCTTGACGGACACAAACCTGCGTACACAGCGATTATTTGCTGTCCTCTCAGCGTTTTTTGTAACTTATATTTGTACTTTCGTAATCTCCTATTCAAACGACTAGATTCCTGATTGTTAGACTTATCTCAAGTTTTATAGTTTCAAAAGAGCAAATATTTGCAGATATTGTCAAGTTTTTGGCAGATAAATAAACATAGTTAAGAACAAATTATAGGCTTCAAAATTTGACCTCCACGAACAGTGTAATTCGTCGTTTTCAAGTTTGGCTCATTACAGTGCAGATTCACTTATTGTTGCATGTCATTAGAAAATAACTCAATTATTGTACTCTATAAATAAAATATTTGAAACTAGATAATATGAACAAATTAAGCAAGTTTTTGAAATCAGCCAAGGAAATAAATGTAAGAAACCATTGACGGAAAATTATAATTTAAGCCATCAATCTAAGAATATACATTTAGACATGTAAAAATTAAGTGTCTACGTATTCTTTCAAAAGAGTTAAAATCTCTTATAATGGAATTCCGACTACCTTGGAGTTGTGAGAATTGAGAAAAATGTAATAAAACAGATGAGGCCAAGCCGTGGTGCATACGGCAAACGTGCCACTTCGGACGATTAAAAGTGACGCATTGCATCTTTGATACTGTTTGTATTTCGGACGAGAAGTCCCTTTACATTATTAAAAAATCATTGCACAGTTAAACATGTACAAATAATAATACAAATAAATGCAATGAATGGTGAAAAGTCGGAAATAGAAGAATTTAATAACAGTTCTTCTTGCAAACAGAGAGAACAGACAATTCAAAGTTCCAAGTTGATCTCGCAACTGAAGTACAAAGCTATCATCACCAAACGAGACTCTCTGTCTATCTATAGGAGCATCATGAAGCTATCAACCTCTCGTGCAAGAACATCATTCGAATTTTTTTTAGGTTGGTGCTTCATTAAAGTGGCGTAAATTAATTAATTTAACTACGTCCAAGTTACTCGTTTTCGTGCCCTAAGCGTAACAGATTCCGTCGTCATATCTATTTACCAACCGCTAACGACGAAAAAGAAGCTATAAAACTTTCTTGAATCATATGGCGCAAATGAGCTCGTCTGTCAAAAAATTGGCGCTTGGTATGCATAAGGTTGGCCACCCATGTAGTAAAATATCGCTAAATTTTGAAATAATTATTATTCCAACCTAAGGCCAATAATGATTACTTAACAGCTTTAGAGAATCTTATCTTCCTTGTTATATGCATAAGGTTGGCCACCCATGTAGTAAAATATCGCTACATTTTGAAATAATTATTATTTTGAGCTAAGGCCAATAATGACTACTTAACCGCTTTAGAGAATCTTATCTTCCTTGTTAGAGTTACTCGACTCGTGAAAAGACGCAAACACAAGCCCTTGCTAGGAATTGAACCCGGCACCTCTGTGGCACTAGACCACAGAGGCGGCTAGGAATTTATTTACCTCTCGGTAAAACAAAAATTTGATTGTGTAGTTAAAATCAATGTGGCTGAACGTCTTCAACAACTTGCTCACTCTGTTACGTTACATTAATTTTTCTCATTGTATATAGCTATATTTGTCCTAATTAAGTACTTGTAACTGCTTTCTTTCAGATACTTTTCTTACATGGAAATCATTGATGAAAATAATTTGTGCACACTTGTTATACCTGTAAAGCATAATGTCCCGCCCACACGTTCCGATTTGCTTGCGCAAACCAGTTTACGCGTGTGAGGACGGCAGATCGTGAAAGCTCAAAAGCGCGACTTGTTCAATCGTTGACTAGCTAAATATTGGACTACACAGTTTACGGTTACCACGGACATTCAGATCGCGCTTTAGTCCAGCTAAATTGCTAGAGACTACACATATTACAAAGAATCTGAGAATCCAATATAATACCAAGGGATCGGGCGTATTCTGCTTGAGGAACTGGTGTATTGTTCAGTAATACTGGTGTAGTAGTTCTGTCATGTACTACAAGATGTCTGTCGCTTTTGGCACACTTTCCACATATATTAAAATGTACTGCTTGCCAAGTATTTACATTTGTGTGGGCGTTAAAATTCAATCTTCTGTAAAAACGTTTCACCACGACATATTGCCATCCTAGAACAAATACAGTAGAAAGATAACGATTTACTTGGTTAACTACTATGTAAAGTTCACGCTGTTTTTAGTAATTTTTCTGAATTCTCGGGTGACAGTGCAAACAGAACCCAGTCTTGAAGATTTCCGGCTTGTGATAATCCCTCTGAAGGCGGTAAATCAGGAGCGCTCTGAATGGGGTCTCTATGTTCCAAAAGTAGGTGAGATCAAAGACTCAAGTTTTTTGCCGTCTCCTTGTTTTATTATACAGTTCTCCACATAAAAGAAGTTATACAAAGTAAAAAATTAACTTCATGCACTGACCTGTTTTTTTATGTATTGACAAGTGGGTTGCAACTTTGCTAACATTTCAACCAATAATCGTAAGAAAATATTTAAATGAGCTTAAATAGTTTTGTGTGTCAGCAGCGTTATAGTTTCATTTTTGAGAAAATACCACATAATTGATTCTAGATAGAACCCATAAAATTCTGAGACTTTAAGGCCTTTTTTAATGCTTCTATGACAGTGTATCTGCTTTTAAATTAACGCTCAATGATGCAGGTCTACTTTGTTAACAACGGCTGTAATTCTCCATATTTTAAAAATCTATTTTTTTACTTGTTAGTAATAAATTTTTCAGTATATATAGAAATTGTTTTTGTTTTTTCTTTAAAAAAAATTCAGTTTACTCGTCCACATATGTAATGTTTTTTTCTGAATTTTTCAAATTTCTAAAAAAATTTATTGATACTTAATGCGATTGAGAAATAAATGCCAATTTCGTTTTTGTCAACAATGTGAAAATCATGAATTCACTAGTGTTGTATTTGTTAATCTTTCATGTTATCAAAATAAATCATTACAATTGATACATTTTACATTCATCGGTCCCTAATAATTTTGGGAATCTTTAGTCGACTTTTGAGTAATTGGTATGTGGCTGACGTACCCTTGATATTTTTCTTCTGCTTTGTTGAACGAGTCTAGTTCCTTCTAATCCCTGTTCCTTTCGATAATTTTTCCTGTCTCATTCTTGAACTGATAATGTAGTCATTTCTCTTTCCTGGTGTAATTTTACATCACTCCATGTTTTGGTCGTTGTTATTCTCTGCTTGGAGGACGACTATGTTAATTCATTGGACCATTTTTCATTTTACAATACGGAACTCATTTACTAATCTCAATAACTAGCACTTTCACAGTTCAGAACGAACAGAGAGTAAAATGACGTTAATCGAACACTACCTTCTGAAATACCAAAGACAAAAGATTTTCGCATCCTTTATATTCATAATTTAAGTATTAAAATTTTCTCCGTCATGAGACTATAAATTGTATAGATACTGTTTGTTTCCAGCTCATACCGTCATACATATGTTAAATACGATAAGGTATTACTACTGAACTACAATATTCATAATTTTTTATTTTGCTACGGATGAGTTTTTTTATAGAGTAATTAGATTAAGTGTGGCAACTAAACAAATTCCATAATGTTCACAAAATAGTACAACTGACATTTGTGATTAGTGAAATTTATGCCTAAGCTAAGAGTTAGCTTACGTGTTTAACATTTTACGTCCGTTACTTTCTAAAGTCCACTGCATTCTAATTAATTTATTAATTAGAAGAAATGGATATTAGATCAGCTAGCTACCGCCTCTGACGACATATATGGTTTTCCGTTACTTAGACCACAAGGTTTTTTTATTGGTAAAACACAACGAAACACGGAATTTGGCGGTACAAAATCAAAGACAGGCAGCTTGAGAGAAGTAGAATAAGGTTACAGACAGGGTAATAAAACCTATACAATTTGCCCCCGGCCTGGATTTCCTCAAGTTCGGAATACCTGGTTGTAGCGAGAGATTTTCCCCAAAACATCGGTGGAGTGGTGTGAATGGCTCCTTCCAAAGACTAAGGAAAAATAAATTTGATTGAAGAGTATCGGATCCCCACCAGAGAAGGAAATCAAAAGATGGCGTAGTGAAAAATTGTTAATAAGGAGGGAAATTGATTTTCGGGTATTAAACAATAAGAAGTTGGAAAGTAAGAGACTGGATGTTGGCACTTGGCAATGAGCATTTGGTTACTAATGGATTGTGAGAGATATGATTAATAAGACAGAGTGGTGACCTAGTGCATGATGGATAGACTGTTTCGATCTTTGAAGTGGTTGATTCAGGACGGAATGCTACCTCTTATCCATGACGGCATAAAAAACGTCTAAACAAGATGTTCATTGTCCAACAATGAAGTGTAAAGGAGTCGTTTAGAAGTGGTACGATATCTATGCGGTGAGTTCCTGGCAAAGCTGAAGACGGTAATTATCTATTTGGAACCTTTTTGCCGAGTTCCACGTACCGTCAATTCAGTGTATGGTTAGTGTCCTTATATCTGTTTTATAAGAAAGCCCGTAAATACGACCCGAGAATATATCTCATGTTTCTAGTTTGTAAGAAATTTCATGTTTGTAAATATTGTATATAGTATAAGTTGTTAACATAAAACTTGACGGCTTCGAAAATAGAAATTGGATAATAAATTGAATATTATGATTAATAAAGGTAAATTTAAAGGATTCCTATTTTTATATGATAATTCATTATTTAAAACCGCAGAGAGAAAGGAGGCTTATACATGACCACTACAGAAGGCAGTCAACAGTAATTAGAATTGAAGATCAAAAAGAGAAATAAGTAGTCAAGAAAGGAGTAAGTCAAGGATGCAGTCTGTCGCCCATGATCTTTAGCTTATGTATATAACAATCGATTAAGAAAGTTAAAACGGAATATGGAAAAGGAATCATACTGCAAGGAGAAGAAATAAAAACCCTACGCTTTTCCGTCGATACTGTAGTATTAGGGGAGTCAAAAGAAACTTGGATACCATAATAAATGGCATGAACAGAGTCGTAGAGAAATAGTTCAAAATGTGGATAAATAGCGGGAAAACCAAGGTAATGGAGTGTAGTACGGAAAACAGTGGAATAACAAAGGGTGTTAGATTGGGAAGAGATATTTTGACGGAAGTTGGGTAGGGATGTTGGACGTATAGTAGTCATAAAGAGTAGGATAGCACAGGCAATGAGGGCTTTCCTGAAAAAGAGGAAATTACGTACAGGTAATATAAGTGTGAATATTTGGGTATCGTTGCTAAAAATGTTCCTAAGGAGTGTGGTGTCATAAGGGTGCGAAACGTGGACGATAGGAGTTGGGGAAAGGAAAAGAATTGAAACCTTTGAAATGTGGTGCTATAGGGGAAATCTGAAAATCAGATGGGTGGATAGAATCACCTACGAGGAAGTTCTAAACAGAATAGGGGAAGAGCGGACAGTATAAGGAACATTTACCAAGAAAAGGGATAGATTAATAGAGACGATCCAGTAAAAAAAATATGGTATCCCGTTCCGCCCCGAGTTCTCCTACATTAAAATGAAACAGTGCAGAACTGCTTCGACAGCACCTGAACAGGTCAGAATACGAAACGTCGTAATTTATATACTAAATTTGAATATACAAATTGATATAAAAATGCAAATAAAAAATTATTTTTGGGAAAAATATTTCCATAATGGACTAATATCAATACTCTGTAGAAAATTATGAAGCTTCTATACAGATTGGTCAGAGAAAATATTTGAAAGTGAAAGATTTCTACAGGGCGATTCTAAACCTCTGCGACAAGCTCTGAGAATGATAGAACAAACAAAAAAGATTCGTCGTTTCGGAGTTACAGTTGAAAATGTTTTTCCGCGGGAGTACGTCAATGTAATGCAAACGTGTTCACCCCGTTTGTTTGTTGATGTTTGTAAGAGACGGAAAGGTTTGGAGACAGTATATTATTGAGTCATTTGAGTGTAATCTTCAATTGTTGTATATACTGTATCATTTTTGTAACCAACTGAAAATCATATCCAAAAAAAATTTTAATAATTTTAAAAAAATCTTAAATTCAGGACGGATGTCTATACTTTTCGCGAGTTAGCCAACATGGTAACGTGTTATGGGAAGGCATACGGAAACGGAAGAACGGTTACTACATGTACCAAAAGCAGACCTAACATGTTCGGCAGAGTGCAACAGGCAATGGTACAACGAAGTAATGAGTGTAATCAGGTGCAGGACACTCACTTTGAACACCTCCTGTGATTTGTTACAATTTTCTGAAAAAACACGTAGTAATAACAGCACCTTTCGCGTCTACGTAAAAACTTTCAACGGTAACTTCGAAACGACGCGTTAGAATGTATAAATTGTATAACAAAAAATATTTCTTATTTTTAGATTTATCACCCCTCAGAGTTTGTCGCGAAAGGTTCAGAATCACCCGTTCACTTTACAGAGTGCTAATAATATTACGAAACTTTTTGTTTTAAACTAGTATGATAATCGTATATAAATAAAGAGCATTAACAGACCATACAAATAAATATTAAATCGATTAACGTCTGCTATTAAAATCAAAAATTAAATAATTTCGGACCGATTTTTGCAGACAGTTTTTATTTTTTGTTTAAACGACGTTATGGTGAATATTCGCGCCTTATTCAGGTTTATAATCAAATTATTGTTAAAATCTTGTGCAAACTGTTGACTAGATAAGTTCTTAGTGCTGCCTCGGACTTCACGTTGGTAGAAAGAAATTAACCATTACTACAATTTTATAGTTTTTAATAATTGGATTTTAACAATAATTTCATTATCAACCTGAAGAAGACGCGAATATGCGCCGAAACGTCGTTTAAATAAAAAGTAAAAACTGTCTGTAAAAATCGGTCGGAAATTATTTAATTTGAGGCCATACTAAGTTTTCAACGACTTGAAGAGGCTACAAATATGTTCTGAAATGTTTTTTGTGCTGTTAAGTAAAGATTTTTTAAAAATTGGAGCATTAACGGTAGTTTTTTTAGGTTTAATTAATAAAAAAGCGTTAAAATGAAATGTTAATATTATTATAATATTTTAATCTATCTGTAGTATAATATTTCACTGTTTTGTTTAACATTATTATTATACTGTTTTGTTGGTCTTTAATATATTATTTCACTGACTAGTAACTTACAGCAGCCAGCTGTACATACCGATTCCACACCAGTGTAGACATCTACAATGCTGATTTAAGCTGAAACTTTACCCACATTCTGAAAACAATTATTTAAAATACATTTTCCAAAATTAACGCTGTAAAGTTTTTTTTTTAAAAAAAATAGTCCAAACATTCGTCCTCATTTCAGAATTTACAAGTGCAGGATTTAAGCGACTGCAATTAAACAGCGAAATCGTTTGTTCATACCATGGTCCAAAATCCAGATTGCAGGAAGCTTAAGGGACACAGGGACTGAAATTTGAAAAATTAATTTCTACTGAGCTGAAAAATTAACTGTGTGTTAACAACGCACACGTGTAGCGATGTACAGAATTTTGTTTTTGTAAACTTGTTTTTTGTTGATATATTTTGAATATTATTTTCAAAGTTTGGCAGTTTTGAAAATGTTCTTTGCGTTACATACTAGAATATATTTTAGTTTTTTTTACATTAATATGTACGTCTGACCCTTGTTATAAATTGTCCGTATTATTTTGAAATGGAATAAAGTGTGGGAAGAAAATAATTTTTTACTGAGAGGTTCATATGGTTACTTAAAAATTGGCACTTTTCAGCACTCTGAAAACTTTTTTCACGTAAACTACTTAAACAATTAGAAACGAAATACTTGTATTTAAAGGTATTAGCATGTAAATTATGTACAAAAGTAATGAAGACAATATCTTAACATTTGTGACACATAGGTTTTGGTACCAGAATACATGAAGCTCAGAAAAACACATTTTTCTGAAAAAAGTAATTAATTTATGATCAAAGATATTAATTAAAATTATCCTGCTACATATATTACACCTGATTTCTTATATTTGTCAGCTTCGTTTTTCAGTTTACTGTATTATTTAGTACGAAAAAATTTTAAAATATTTTTTTCTTAGATTTTGGCCAAATTTTCACTGCCCGTGTCCCTTAACGAGAGTGACGATATTCCCTGATGCGCACGATAATTAAAAACTCGTCTTGTGAAGACAACTTGGAAAAGGCGCAGACATCTGACACTGCATTATATTTTAGCAACCACTATCTAAACGAGTAGCAGAGGGTAAGAGTAGGAAATCTATTTCCGGTAAACAGCAAGATGCCGGAACAAGCATATATTTCCACGCTCCAAGAATTTGACACGTTGACAAGTTCTCCGCCGCATGGCGCCGCGAGCTTTCAATTCTTTTGAGCTTCGTTTCCCGTCTCACGTTTCGTTAACACAACTACAGTCATATTTCATTCTTTTAAGCGAAACGCGTTGAAACTTACTCAACGAAACGTCGCATATTGTTTCCCATTAGAGGAATTAATATAACTATTATGGTAACTGTTATCCAATACTGTATGATGTTTGTTAATTGTTAACAGCCGGAAAAGTTTCGTTGCTCTCACGAATGCAAACATTTGTTTATTTATTTTAATTATATATTTCAATCTGATGATTGGTGACTGGAAACGGGTACTAGGTAACGAAACGGAAAAACATACGTGAAGACATTTGTTTACATCCGGCTACAATTTTATAATCTCCAACCAATGGATGCCGTTTGAAATTGCACCCAATTGGCCAATGAAAATGAGACAAGGAGAATTCTGGGCCATACGAGGTAAAATGGACAGAAGTTTGTTGCAGAGAGAGTAGTTAAATTTCGGGTCGCTGGCGAGAGCAGAACTGAGCTCGTGAGTACTGAGAGAACAAGTTTCGATTAAATTGTGGCCCAAGACGTAATCCATGTAGCCAGATCATCCCAACGCAGTCGACGATGATCTATTGTGTAGCACTGTAAGCCCCTCCCTAGTTTGTCTTTGATTTTAAATTATCAAAATTCAGCATGAAAATTCTAACTCAAAGACAGGCAGGCAAGAGGTGGGTTTTTACCGGCGTCAGGGTGCGGGGGACAGAAAGCGTGTCTGTCTGTAGCTACAAAAGATTAGGCTTGTTTTTCTCTTCAAAATTTCCCGAGGACACTTTTCTCTTTGGCAGGGAAAAATTCCCGCGCTGGACGAAGGTCGCATAAAGATTGGCGAGCACACGCCATGTGGGATGGCGCTTTCCCTTGGAGAAAGGGAAGATAAGAGTTTAGCTGGGAGGGGGGAGCTCCAAAAATTAACAATGTGGAACAAGACGTTGAAAGGGAGGTAGAAGCGAGAGGCGTTGAAAGGGCTAGAAATCAGAGAGGCAGAGTGCTACTCGAAAGTTGAAGGAAACAGCAATCCGAGGAAGTAAAGTGAAGATATAAATGAACAATTAATAAGACAGTGTTGATCGACAGTTTAAAGGGAGGTGATCATTGTTGCTCTTGAGTTAGAAGGAAGAGCGAGCAAGAAAGGCCAAAACTTCGGACTAGTAACTGTGTGTGTGAAGTGTAGAAGGAGGAAAACTGGGTTTTCCTCCATCGCCGGTTTCAGAGTTTTCTTCCGTCAACAACCCGAAGCAGGCCGTCATTCACATTGCCTGTCCTATTTCCCAAAGAAACTTTGCTTCTTTTGTTTGTCCCCACAGGTGACCTGATATTAAGATAAAATTGTTAATGCTCTACCGTCTTTATTTGTAAATCATTTTATCGAATTCTCTTGTTTTATGCATATCAAATATTAAATTTGTTATTAAATTCAAAAACATTAATCAAATCCTCTTCTTTTCTTTTTTGAACCCGACATAAATTTAACCCTTATGACAAATAAACATAACATTTACAAAAATTGTCGCTCAATTCATTTAAAGCAAAATTAATAAATAGAAACAAATAAAACATTTTTATTAAAAATTCCACCCGACTGTGGAACTTATTAAATAATAATAAACTAATTAAACTTCTTTTCTATTGCAATACCTTCGTGCAATGATTTTCGTTTATAATTAATTTTAATTTTAACTTGCTTATTGGTCATTATATACTGTTAGTTATCATTTTTATTTGTAGGCTAGCGTGATTCTGACTTTTTTCTCGTGTCTAATAGAAGTACTTATGATGGAGTTGAGTACAGAACTCCGCTCTCTCAATTTTAGAGACTTGAGTTGTTATTGAATTCGTGTGACAAGCTCTAATTCTTAACCCTCTCCCCTGAAGAGTTTCTTAATGATCAAAATATACGATTCTTTCTCTCTTCCATTATCTTATCATCATGTTCTTTAAATTATTTTCATTTAAGGTCGCATTAACTTCTACGGTCATCAGCAACTCCTTCTGTTATAGACAATGGAACGCCAGGCAATTTTTTTTTACAAAGTGTAGAGTAAGTACATTGATTATAAAATCATTAATTTATTATCTTCTTCTAAAATTGTTATTTAGTCACGTCAATTGCGACACTGAATAAAGGTCAATAGGTTTTAAGGATTTCTCTATGTGTTTCTTAGCAACATTTAACATCGGATCTTACGGAGTTTAGTCTGTAAGAAAATGACAAATGGTAATCGTCGATATTGATGTTATTGTTGCGTATATAAGTGTAAGATATGTAGAGCCAAACTAAATTTGCTTTTATTCGTTTTCTATTTCCCTTTGAATGAGTATATTGTATTTCATAAACAATGGCTTAGATTTTAACAAGAGTGTTGATAACTTTTCGTTGCTATTATTTCTAGTCTGTAGTATTTGATTTCTTGCCAGAGGAGAATAAATATACCTCCACTTTCTATTGGCAGGAGTCCAGAAGGTCACCGCTGCCCATTCACAGAAAAGACGAGAAGACTGTGGGAGTGGCGCGAATTCCTCGACGACTGCATCCGTGGAAGTTTAAAAATTAAGGAATGACAGTCAATCGAGGAATCGCAAAATTTCTCAAAATAGATTTATAATAATAATAACTAGTCGCAAATTTTGTAAACCAGTCTGTCAGATATAAATTCTTTACCAAATAATTGTTTTATCTTTGCTATTCAGCAGGCTAGGTTAACGACAGGTAATCAATACTTAAAAATTAAACCACATTATTTGGGACTATCAGCAATTAACTAAGGCATAAAATGCGTAAAAATCATATCACCAATTAGTTTGTACCTGCAATTTAATGCTTCAGAGGTGAAATCTATTACCTTCTAGCTGTTTCATCCATAATAAAATCCTCATTATACTTTCAACTGTTCACTTCATTGTAATATTAATTGTAAGTAACGTCTTTATCTTATATCTAAAGACGCTTTGTTTTCACATCAACATTATTCTCATGGCCGGTATGATTAAGTATAATTTAAATTATTTGCATATAACGGCAGGTGCGAAAACAAATCTTAAAACCCCCTCGTTATTTCTGGGGAACTATCTTACCCACTTTTGAGGAACGATAATATAAGCGACGTTATTATATTAGGCAAAGAACCAATTAGTTATACAGACGATAATTAATCAGCATTCCGTCCCTAAAAAGGGTTGCTAAATCAAATAGAAACACCATAACACCATTATTGATTTACCCAAACAATCATAAAAGGAGAAGAAGGAGGTGCAAGCAAAATGTTAGTAAAATATTATAAAGGGAGGCCAAAATAATTGGACTAGACTTTTTCGTCGTAACAGTGAAACATTTTCTTCCCTTAATGGTAACAGAATTCTTTAACTGATGTCAAAGAATTGAGAATTAATTATTTTATATTTGTATTCGGGAACCAATGTAAGGAAATAGAAATTTCATTAATCACGAGGTGTAGCCGACATTCATGCAATTATTATTAAAGGTACTAGGTGGGTAAGAGGTCATTAGTTATTAACAAACTGTACATCAGAAAGTAAAATTGAGGCTGTCTCAAGAATCAATATGAGATGAAAATGCAGGAAAGACACGCGAGATAAGATTGAAAAATCAGCTTACGTCGGGAAAACTAATCACAAATTTAAAATCTCAAAAAAAAACTAACGAAGAGTAATTTTTATTCAAAACACAATGCTAACCTATGCAATAGTCAATGAGGACAATCTTTCAGCTATAAGAAGGTTTAAAAATAACATAAATATATTCCTGAACGGACGCGAATATATTTTTCCTCCAAAAGAAATAGTTATCAGAAATAGTGTGGATGTTTTCATAACTTTCTTTAGTGAAGTGTAATGCTTACCCGAGAGGAAGAAATTCAAAAATCAGTGTTAGAATATGTACCACATCATTTTTAAATATTATTTATTGGTTTACAAAAGTGTTAATATATGATCTTTCCCGTTTTAATAAAAAATATTAGTAATTTAGTTATGGTTCCAAAGTTATAATCGGCTTCAGCTAGTTTATCTGCGGCATGTAATTTACTGAACAGGGAAATTGAAATATTATTTTTATTTGTTTTATTGAGATATTTATTTATTAAAATTAGCTTAAAGTTACATATTCAGGAAAAGCTACTCTCTATAGGACACAGCCGTCTGATCCACTTAAAATGTAAGTTTGAAAACGAGTAGTAAAATCGGTTACATATAATACTGGATTTTCGTATTTCCTGAAAGTACAAAACTAAGTGTGTAATTCAATGAAATTATTGCTCTACGATTTCTCAACAATTCTAGGAATGCCTCAATTGTCTTTTCTTTTATAACACACACAGCACTTCATTGTACTGTAGGTTACCTTGGAGTCAAAGTCTGTAGTCGACCTACTGTATCTCCCTTTAGTAATGGCAAACAAAAAGTCACTGAAGGAAGGTTTTTTGACTGATTGTAAACCGGAGTAGTAAAATTGGGCATCTTTCTAGGTCAGTTTATAGAGGTGTATATTCCGAATTAACAAAAGTTGGGCTCCGATTGGAGCAGAGGATAATCCAAACCTCGTTGAAAAAACGTTAGGAATATGAATGTATGATATTTGTGGCAGAAAATGTTCTGGCATTTTATTCCTGAGCTGTTTACTCGAAACTTATGGAAATTTGTTGCCTATTATTGAAAATGAGTTATTTTTTTGTATTTATTTTCTTATTCTGCGCTTAGACTTTATTTTTACAGACTGAAACTAGTTATAAATGAAGATTTAATTGAATTATAAAATCTCTCGTCTATTTCAAGTTTGATTAATTTTTATCAACAGTAATTTCAGAAATCATCATCCGAACATTACCCTTTTTTTGGAGGGGGGGCGTTAACAGGCTACATGAGGATGATCCTGAAACAGGCAACTCCCCTTTAATATCATAGGAAGGGAATTGAAAAGGGGGATGCGGAAGGTAGAGCAAGGTAGCCAAGGGTTGACTAGGGCCCCCGGGCTGTGGTTTAAGGATCCTACCCAGTGATTCACCCAAAGAGATGCAGGGAAAACCTGCATCAGGTAGGTCGGGCATTGGGTGCTATTCTCACGCCCTTCCGAATGACGGGAGACGAGTTTGCTGTGGGGTCGCAGCATTCCCTTCTCCATGTCTCCACCAGTTTCAGGAGGCAGTTGGCCGACTGATCCAATGGGATCAGCGGACAACTCTTGCCATATGCCCCAGGTCTTAGACCCCAGTACATATACGCCCTAAAATAGGTGAAGGTGTCTCGGCATGTGAGAACTTCGATAAAAAAAACCCAGAGAGTGCGAGGCATTCCCGACATAATCAGGTGAGCCCCGCAGTCACTCTGGGGTGAAGCGCCTAAAAGAAAACTCCCGCAGCTCCTATATTAATATAAATCATCATATGAACATTACTTTATACACATATATAGAGAGAGAAGTAAGTTCCCAATATTAAAAGCGGATAAAGGCGGTCAATACAAACAATTTTCCCTGATGGTATTTATGTCAGAGCCCTTTGATACTGAGCAATTTGAGAGACGAATGCAGAAAAATAAAATTTGAAAACTGCGTCTCCCGCCTTATAGCTACAATATATATATATATATATATATATATATATATATTAACTAACACTTCGCCTTCCGTTTATGATTTCTAAAACGCAAATTTTGGATCTTACTAATCCCGTAGCTGCATAAAACGTTTCCAAAACTACGAACATGTTGCTGTTTTCAGTCCTCCTTTGACCATTTTTTATTTGTCTATCTCAATTATAACTTAACTATTTTGCTTTTTTCTAATATTAATTTTTCTCTACTGTTATTACAGAAATCATCATTAAAGTCAATAAATACATTTTATGAATTAATCAGACATTACTTTTGATAGTTAGTATCCGAGGTTATAAGGTTTAAAGAAAGTAAATTTCATAAACATCTTTCGCAATGGCGGAAGTTTAGCGGTATGTTTGCTTTTCATTCTGATAATACTGAAAAAATCACTCAAGAGTGCCGGAAGAAATCTTCCATTGTCCCCCAATTTCAGTATATCGAAAGTAAAGGTTATTTACCCTAAATCCCTTATCAGTGCAGATTCTCTCTATCTTGGCTTGGAACAACAGTTTTCGTAACATATTTTACACGCATCGGAAAAAATTATAAGCTAGGAAGTATTGTGAGGGACTCACGAGAAAAGTATGTTTTTAAGGACTCTAAAGTTCCACTTAAATTATGTAATCATTTTATATAGACATTTTCCTTGTAAGTATTTAAGTAGCTTACGTAGTTACTCTACAGACAAATTAACTAGTGATGTAACTCAATGTTCTTTCATCAGAAAACTAACCAACTAAGAGACACCTATTGATGAATATGTAAAACAAATAAGAAGTATAAAAACAATAATTTAGTAACATATTCATGAAATATCAAGAGGAAAATTATTTACTTTTTTACTTTTGGCCATTCTTTCTATTTTACTTATAATATAAAGCCAGATTAATTGAATTATTTTATTTATAATATCTTTATTAGAAATGATTTTTGATTTCCACAATTTGTTATTTGAAATATTTACGTATTAAACCTGAATAAGGCCACAACTGCTGACAGAAAGTAACGTTAATAATAATAATAATAATCATATTCCGTAGATCCTGTAAAGAAGCTAAACTTCAAGGATGTGGAATGGGTCAGGGTGTACATTTATTACATTATTTTATTGTATAAAAGAAAATATACTTATAACAAAGTTATGTATTATAAACTATAATAAATTACTCTTCTCCGATTCTTCTATAAATTCCTTTATTGAATAGAAGGAGTGGCTAAGCAAAAATGAGCGTAATTCAGTGTTAAATTTACCTTGATTATCGGACAACCGTTTAATTCTGTGCGGCAGTCTGTTGAAGATGGATATCCCTGAATAATGCACACCTTTCTGTGCAATTGACAATGTTTTACATTTTTTATATAGATTATTTTTGTTCCTTGTATTGAAGGGATGAATATCAGAATTATTCAAAAATAAGTGCCTATTTGTGATTAAAAATAACATCAATGAATAAATGTATTGGCACGTCAAAGTGAAAATACCTAACTTTTTGAACAGATTTCTGCAAGAAGTTCGTGAGGAAACCTGACATATTGCTCTAATAACACGTTTTTGACTAATAAAAATCTTATCTATGCCTACTGAGTTGCCCCAAAATATAATACCATATGATAAAATAGAATGAAAATATGCAAAGTATACTAATTTTCTTGTTTTTAAATCACTGAAGGTGGACATTGCTCTGACAGCATATGTAGCTGAGCTGAGTTTCTTAAGTAATTGATTAATCTGATCAGTCCAATTTAATTTATTATTTACTAAGAGACCTAAGAATTTAACAGAGGAAGTTTCATTTACATTTTTGCTGTCGTATTTAAGTGTTATAGATTGTAAAGTTGTGTTGAGTGTGTGAAATTGCATGAAATGTGTTTTGTCACAGTTATTTGTTAGTCCGTTCGCATTAAACCATGTTAGCAGGTTAGTTAAATTATTGTTGCTTGCCTCTTCTAGTGTGTCTTTGTTACTTTTTACTATTACACTAGTATCATCTGCAAAGAGGATAGCTTTAGAAGTTGAATCTATGGTATTAGGAAGATCATTTATATATATAAGGAATAATAATGGCCCTAATACTGATCCCTGTGGGACCCCAGTTTTAATAATTCCCCAATCTGATTTATGTATTTCACCTGTGCACGAGTCTTTTAATACTACTCTTTGCATTCTATTTTGTAAGTATGAATTAAACCAAGAAAATGAAGTTCCTGTTATTCCATAGTACCTCAGTTTTTCTAGCAATATGCTATGGTCTACACAATCAAAAGCTTTACTTAAGTCACAGAATATACCTAATGGGCGATTTTTTTTATTTAATTCTTCTATTATGTCGTCTAAAAGAGTAAAGATTGCTTTCTCGGTTGAATATCCTTTTCTAAACCCAAACTGTGAATCGGTGAGTAAATTATGTTTGTTCAGATGTTTTATAACTCTGTTGTATACTACTCTTTCAAAAATTTTTGATAATACTGGCAACAGTGATATGGGGCGATAATTTGATATATCTTCTTTATTCCCCTGTTTGTACAGTGGAGTGACTAAGGCACATTTGAGCTTATCTGGGAAGACTCCAGAAAGAAGTGAATGATTACAAATGTAACTAATTACTGAACTAATGCTACCTGTTATTTGTTTGAGTATAATGCTTGAGATACCATCATGCCCTGATGAATGTTTATTTTTTAGTGTGTTTATTATTTTTTTAATTTCGGCTGGAGTTGTCAAAGAAAAGTTCAAATTACTTTCCTGGACTGGATAGTTTTCTTTCAAAAGTTGTAAGGCATTTTCCATTGATTTATTTGTATTCATCCCAATTTTCTTTGCAATGGTTAAAAAGTGATCATTAAATTTATTTGTACATTCATCTGTTTTGAATTTACTTAACTGTGGCTGTGTCAGTTCTTTATTTTCTTTATTTGTTTCTTTTTTAATTATTTTCCAAATAGTTTTAATCTTATTAACGGAGTTGTCTACTGATTTCTTAATATGCACACATTTTGCAGCTTTTATGACCTTATTCAATATTTTACAGTATTTCTTATAATGGTCACTCATATGATGATTAGGATTATCCCTTATTATCAAGTACAGTTCCCTTTTGTGTTTACATGAAACTTTAATCCCATTAGTTAACCACCCTGCTACTTTATTAGTATTACTAGACTTTGTTACACGAGTTTTTGGAAAGTAAAATTCAAAATATAATGTTAATGTTCTCAGAAATGAATCAAATTTCTCATTTACATTGTTTGTGGAGTACACACCTTCCCAAAATTCTTGTTGTACTGCTTGCTGAAACAGTTTCATAGAACTAACATCCATTTTTCTTACATAATTTACTGATTTTTGTGGGACACATTTGAAACATATATCATTAATTGTAAGTAATTGACTGTCATGATCTGAGAGACCATTCACAATTGGCTTAATACTGTAATTTTCATAATGAGTTATATCAATGAACATATTATCTATGGCAGTACCTTTTGAGTTTTGTACTCTAGTGGGAAAATTGACTACTGCATATAAGTTGAATGTGGAAGTTAATATTTCTAATTGTTGTTTCTTTGTGTCTTCCAATAGGAAATCTATATTGAAATCGCCACACATGATTATTTTCAACTTCATTTTGTAAAGTTGAAGTAACAATAACTCTAATTGTTTCAAAAATACTGCAAAGGAACCTATAGGTGATCTATAAACTGTTACAATAATTAATTTTGAGCTTTGAAGTTCAATTACCGTAGCACAACATTCAAAGTCCTGCTCAATGCTGTAGGGACTAGTGTCAATACTTTTAAACTTAAAGTTATTACATACATACGTAGCCACTCCTCCTTTTTCTTTTACAGATCTACAGAAGTAGGATGTAAGTGAATAACCATTTAAATTTACCAAACCTATTTCTGTGGTTTTCAGATGATGCTCTGTAATACAAATGATATCTACAGATTTTTTACAGTCAATTAAACGTTTTACAACAGATAACATTTTGTTCTAGTTCTCTGTTTATCTGGCTATCATTTCATTTATTTAAAAAAATTAACGGACGTTCAGTTATTTATCTAAAACCGTTTTGAATCGAAATATACAAGTAATTAGTTTATTCACTTTAATTTTATATTCAAAATAAACTTTTACTGCTACGTACATTATTAATGATACTCCTCAGGGGTAAATGGTATTAAAGTTTTCCAATCGTCCTTGCCGTAGAGACTCGGGGTACTAAAAATTCTGCTGACTTAATGCGAATAGACGTTGCCATTGAATCACATTCATTTAAACTAAGACCTAGTACAAAATCGTCAACATTTCAGAGAATTTTTCAATAGTAATAGTCCTTCAAACCTTCCGAGAAGGGGTGTTCTGTCTCACACCCACTCCAAAATAACAATGATCTTCCTCGCCCAGACACTTCCTCCCTCAATGATCTAAATAAGCTCCATTAAAAGCAATTTAGGCTCGACATAGAAAGCGACGAGCAAGTAAACTGCTGTCAACCTCAAACTGCCTATCAAGTAGGAAAAGCTGTTACATATACGGTGATAAGTCGTCCGAATAACAAACTTCTTGCTTAAATAGATAAAATCATTTAATTTAGGTGTTATTTTGTCCTGATTTCGCCTCAGATATCCTACACTCCACAGTACTGCAATACTGCATTTAAAATCAACATTCTTAATTAAAATACAATTAAATTCTTGTCAAAGACTGAACAACTGCTACTAATTGAAGCTCATCCATGAACTCCTTGTTCAACAATATTAAGTTGCAAAAGCGTGCAATTAGAATACTTTCTAGCACAAATTCTAGATCGAGTTGCAAACCTTTCTTCAAAAGTTTGCAAATACTTACTTTACCAAGTATTATGAAATATTAAAGTTCGTAAAGCGGAACACTAATTTGTTTCAAACAAATGGCGAGTTTCATGAATACGCGACCAGAAATCGTTCAGCTCTAAGGTCGGACAAGCATCGCCTTGCCCTACACCAGAAAAGTATTCACAATACCGGGATAATTTTATACAACAGCCTTCCGCCAGAGGTTAAAAATAGTACCCACAAAAGCTTCGTGAAGCAGAGTAAAACTATTCTTTTAAATGGCGCGTTTTAATCGGTACAGGATTTTCTTAATCGTCCTTCTAGTATTTAAAATCAAGGTTCCTGCAAATGTGTTTAAAGAGCTGCCTTGTAAATTAGCACACCACATATCTTTAAAATTTCTATTCAGTTTTTTCTGCTCTTTTGTCTTTTTTTTGTTTCATGTACGACGGAAGGACAGTTTCCTGGTCGCAGAGCTCCAAGTAGTTCAAAACTCCATTGCGTGTTCCTCATTGTGTGCTTGTTTGTATCCCAGTGTGTGTGTGGTATCGTGTGTCCGTGTGGTGTTTATATTGACTTTTGTCTATATACATTTTCTTTTATTAATTTATTTTAAGATTATTTGTATTTAATTATTTACCTTATTTTGTTCATTTGTAATGTATGACGTATCCTATTTCCTCAATCGAGGACTAATGGAAACAACAATAAATCTAATCTAAATCTAAAATCTAACAATAATATTTTTGGCTTTATTCATAAAGTGTTACAAAATATATGTTTGTCATATTTCTTTTGTCACTCATTTTTTGTGTAGATACTAGTAAATCTAATTTCGCGGACTTACAATATTACAAATTAATTTCACCTTCAAGTATACTCCAAATGGAAGTCTGTAGCTTATATACAAGGAAAAATATTTTTAATCGTACCTTGCAATATTTCGATACTTTCACACCATTCTACTCAAAACGCTGAGAATGGAAAAATTAAAAAAACGTATTTGTTATAGCATTTTTAGATATTATTAATTTTTGTGAAATTAGTGATAGTCAAGTGACACGGCTTAGTGGTATGTCATAGAATTGAATTGTTTAAAAATAGTTATCTGATTACGAATGTAAATAGTCTATATATTAAGTATAGTAACGTACTATTGAAAACTCACTTTTAATATATATTAAAGTTACTACTGCATGATCCACATAGACGAATTTCTTTGAAAAACGTGACCCACGAAACTTATCGCTCGTATATGTTACCTTTACAGCTTGTCAATCAAATAAACACGAGCTGCCTGCATTAAATTTTCGAATTGGCGGATTTCCTAGATTTCACGACAAATAAGTCCAAAGGATTGATTGCAGCAATATATCTTTCCATAAATACAGCGCCACGTCACGTTTTATTCCCGATAAGTGGTTACATGATGCTAAACTGTGCACAAGCGAATTGCACCACGCAAACTGGGGACATTACCGTTGGGGTCCCAATTCAGAAGGAGGTATCGGTGACATTTAATGGTCACCTTTCGCTGTTCAGCGTTTTAAAGGTTCCGTGCTACTTCTCAGAGTAATGAACTCTGACCTAGAAATAACAACACTCAATAATACTGCATAAAATATGATCAGATAAACTTAGTGCGATGGAAACAAGTTCATCCAGTAATCTCTTACGCACGTTTATAATTCCTCACTTTCCCCTTCATCCTTACTACCTTCTGTTCTCTCCTTTATAACTTTTTTTTCGTAATTGAGCTATGATAGGTCCATAGTCCACCCCATGACAGCTTCGTCACGAATACGTGTGTCACCATTTCAATTCCTAAGTGATCGACTTCAAGAATTCTGCGACTGGTTTTCCGCTCCGGGACATCGTACCTGATTAGGAACATATTGAGATCGATATTTCCGCACTCATAACAACTTCTTAGTCCCTTCCGCCAACCTAAAATTAAATTAGTAGCAACAAAACAAAGGATAAATGAAATTCTTTGTCATACAAGCAGCCTAAGAAAACACTTTTAGTCGTTTTTGTGTCCTGTCCACTTTTTCCATACTTCTAAATTTAGTTATTAGTTAACTCGTTTCATGTCAGCGATATTTTGATACATTGCGCCATGTTCAACACTGTCGCTTTAGGCTACATCTACCTGTCGTTATAGAATTTCACGGAGACTGTCTCTCTGAAACCAAATGATCATATTTTGTAACCGTATTAAAGTTAGTACATTTTTGCAACAAGATTCGTCACAATTCTGGTATCAAAGGGGCAATAAGGCACTCGTTGGAAATACACTATAGACAATCAAGCTGGGTAATACAATCAATGCCGACCTCCTGTGGTGTAGTGGCTAGCGTTGCTGCCTCACAACCCAGAGGTTCCGGGTTCGAAGCCTGGCATGGGATTGGTTGTTTGTGTCGTCATGATCAAGAAGACCGTGATTAAGACTGTTGGAGGGTCGATACGCTGACCGCGTGTCACTCCAAATTCGGAATGTGTCATGCAAGATGACAGTCCGCAGTCGACTCTGTAGGCCCAGGCCCTCAAATGGCTGTAGAACCATGGAGAAATAAAATACAATCAATATTCAATGTATGCGATCTCAATATATCCAAGAACGATTAATCAAAATTGCATCTTAGTAAAATTAACTGTCATCGCCCAGTACTTAGGTTAAAAACTGCAAGTCGGATATTATAGAATGAGTAAGGTATCACTTTTTTTCATAATTATAGTGTCGCCGTTCGAGGGACCGAAGGGTATATTTTTTTAATTCTTGGGGAATGTGTACAATATTTCTGGTTTCGACTTGTAAAACCTTGCAAACATCTGTTTGAGTACCCTTGAACTAAATCGGTGGTCCTCAAACTGTGTTTCGCGGAACTCCAGAGTTTCTTGAGTCAAAATGAAGCTCTTTCTCAACGTAATAAAGACTAAATATAAAAACAAATTAAGTGTAAGATATGGCACGTGATTGCAGTTAACATCTACAGAGCTAGACTTCGACAAATTGCGTAAAAAAATTTCAAGCATACTCCAGTCACTATTAGAAGGGTAGGAGAAAGCTATGGATAAAGTTGATGCTACTAATTACATTAATTTTATGTAAAACGTTTGTAATACAAAAACTAGAATACTTTCCTTTAATTAATTTTACATAAATTACCTATAACACGTCGATTTAATTTCAATGTTATTTTAAGAAACATTTTTCTAAGGTTGGGATGAGGTTCCTCGAAAAATAATTATAATTCATATGGTCCTTTCAGTTGACAAACTTTGAAGACACTGGTCTAAACCTTGGTGGTCAAACTTTTTATGTATGGAGCCGTATAAAGAAATGAATGGTGGGCCACAGGACAAAACAAAAAAAGTTCACTCATTGGTGAAAGTGATGATGCTACGCGTGAAAAGAGCTTTCCAAATTAGTATCGATAATTAGCAATAAGTACTGCCGAAGAAGGACCTTATTTTACAAATAAAATTCATGAGACTTGGATATTTATCTTTGGAAATTGGCCCGTCGCGACGTATACATAAAACAGGCAAAGTGACAAACTTAACGAAATATCACAATGAAACTTTTATTGAAATAAAAAATTCAGTAGCTCATTAATTTAAATATTATCTTATAGACAAAAGCTTTAGAATTTCAGTACCTGAATTTAAATAACGAAGTAAATGGTAGCGGAATCGTCTGCCAAACTCATATTTTCGTTATCGAGCGCGGTGATTGTAATTTACGTGGTGCCACCATAAAAATCATTAAGAAACAAATAACCAGGATAGAAAAATCTCCACTGGGTCGGGAATCGAACATGGGTCCTCCAATTTGTACATAGTGCTCTTTATTATTATTTTTTCATATACAAAGTTCCTTTCTGACTGATTTATTATCGTATTTTTAATTATGAATTAACTGATGATTTTGAACTATCGAAGTGTCCAATTTCTATCGCACTGGTTCGATCTCTTTTTTTTGGGGGGGGGGGGGTTAATAGGCTCCAGGTGACATAAGGGTGATCCATTTTGGGGGGGGGGTTAATAGGTTCCAGGCAACGTGAGGGTAATCCATCAATTTGGGGGGGGGCAGGGGTTAACAGGTTTCATGAGACTGATCCTGAAACAGGCAACTCCACTTTAATAGCATAGGAAATTAATTGAAAAGGGGGATTGCGGAAGGTAGAGAATGGTAGTCCCCGGGCTATAGTTTAAGGATCCTACCCGGTGTTTCACCTAAAGAGATGCAGGGAAAACCCTAGAAAACCTTCATCAGGTAGGTCGGGCATGGGGTACTATTCTCACGCCCTTCCAATTGACGGGATACGAGATTGCTGTGGGGTCGCAGCATTCCCTTCTCTGTGTCTTAGCCTGTTGTAGGAGGCAGTTGACCGACTGGTCCAATAGGATCAGAGGACAACTCTTGCTTTATGTCCAAGGTCTTCAACCCCAGTACATATACCTTCTAAAATAGGTAAAGGTGTCTCGGCAGTGAGAACTTTGAAAAAAACCAGAGAGAGAATGTGGCATTCCCGACATAGTCAGGTGAGCCCCGCAGTCACTCTGGAGAGAAATGCCTGCGAGAGAAACTCCCACAGGCATTCCTTATGGGTGATCCATCAAATTATTTGCATCTAAATGAAGGCTGTTTCCTAAGTTTCAACCGTAATTAAACACCTTAAAAGATGACAATTACGTACTATTGTAGGCTATTTATCAAAATAGCTAAAGGATATATAAGTTGTTCTACCGTTTAATATACGTTTAAGTACTGTACAGATAACTTGGCATTTTGCACTGGTTCAATTCTGATTCACTGTTTCCGTCCACATTCAAAATCAAAAAGACTTTATCTTGATATATTGGAAAGATAAAACAAGTCACTCCTTTATTATACGAAGAAGGGTCAATAAATAAGTTTACCAATAAGGCAGTGTTGGCTATTCGTTATCGTGAGTGCTGTTTTGAGGATTTATAGACGTCTAATGACGTCAATCCTTTTCGCTGCCATAAAGATTTTTGGAGTTTCCAACAAATTGTGCAAGCGCTATAAAGATAATGCTAAATGTACTCGTTTGCAGCATCAGCATTAATAGTAGTAGCACTGACTAGTAGAAGTAGTAATTATATCGGTTGTAGTAGCAGCATTATTTGTAATATATGGTCTAGTAAATATCATCACGAAAATTGCAACGAACACGTAGTACGTGTGGTAACAATGATGTTGCACGTTAGTAAGTCGATGGATGCGCATGTTTAGTTTCAAATCCCTTTCCCAACATTGGATTTGTATTATGTTTGGGCACAAAATCATGTATGCTGATACCACTAATGACCTGTAACAAGGCGCGATAGCATAATTTGCTAATTTGAATTGCTAGAGAGCGCAGTTTGACTGATAGAGAGTTCTCTTCCCTTGCACTTTAGAACCAGGAATTTGATACTGTAGAGGTCGCTCGATCGTCACCATGTAGTGATTATTCCGCAAGGACTTCAATATTTGGGCTCGAACTCGTGTTCCCCGGCCGGCAATCGATTGTTACGAAGGTAAGCACATTCAGAGAAAATGGAAGTGTGGATAAGAGATGTCAGGGAAGAGCGGCTCTGCCCTTGATCTCTGTTCATCCACATTTACATTTTCCTGTTTAAAATGTGAAATATCACAGGCAGAAGCGCGTCCGTGACTCGACTAGTAGACTTGTCTCGCTCATACCTTGTTTTATTGTATTTCACATTTTATTTAAAAATATTTAATATATATATAAATTACATGCACCATCACAAGAAAAATTAAACCCAATAATCCTTAATTTACAGAATTTAAGCGCAAAATGTCAACTGTTTGTTAATTTTTTTGAAATATTACATGAAAGAAACTTTTTCAAAACTGAGTTTCCGAATCAAGTTAGTGACAATTTATTCCTCGTGGTGGGCGACTTCGCACCCCAAGCAAGCGTCCTTAATTTTATCTTGTGAATCTGGGGAGATGTACGATCCATAGGGTGTTAATCTATTAATCAAGAGAGATAGAGTTGCGCACTAACTACTAGCACTAGTTATTAGGAAGGATATTGTAATGGTAACACAATTACATACGGAATTTGAGAAGCTGAAGAAGGTTAAAAAAATTGTGATAAAACCTATACAATTCGACGCCAGTCGGGTGTTTCTGAAGTCACTGAGATTCCGGGAAACCAGGAATCTGGCGAGACACGGTGTTTTCCCCAAAACATCGGTGAAGTGTGGTGAATGGTTCTTCCCAAAGACGGAAGAAATAATTTTGATTGGAGAAGATCTGGTCCCCACACTGAAGGAAATGAAAGAATGGAATGGGGAAAGTTTTTAAAAAAGAGGGAAAATTGATTTTCGGGTACTAAGGATTGGAGACATTCAGGATTAAGCAGTGAGTATTAAGAGTTAACATTCAAATTATTGATGGAGTGAACGTTAAAGATAGAAGTTCAGGTTATTAAGAACTAAGCAGTGGTCATTAAAACAGTAACAGGGTGGAAAGTTAGAGATTGGAGGTTGCAGCTGGCTATGAACATTTGGACAAAGGGCGAAATACATCATCTCTGACCCGTGCGGCGAGTTTCAGGTTAAGCTGTGTGTAACATTTTACCGATTTCCTCGTACTGCTAATTCCGCGAAGGGTTTGTGTATTAATTTCTGTTTCTATGAGAATACCCGTTAAGACGACCCCTAGAATAAGTCTTATGTTTCTAGTTTACAAGATATTTCATGTTTATAAATAATGTACAAAGCATGAACTGTTAAACCAAAAAATTGGCCGGCTTTGAAAATTCAAATTTATTCAATTATTATTGTTTGTAAATTAATGAATGTTAAGTAATTTTTTCATTTCATATAATTCTCTATTTTAAAATATTTATCCCCGATATTTATTTCAACATCACCAGGATGAAAACCGAAATCGTTGGACATCCACTAGAGGAAGTAACGTTTCATGGATACGCATTTAATAATTTGTTTTGATTTTTTTCAATTTTCGTTATATATATTATTAATTATCAATGTTTTTCTGTACTTACCACAATCATGAGGAAAGTATATCAACTAATAAATAATATTATTATTTCTTTTAGCAGTAGTTCTTGTAGTAACGTTATTTGAAGGAGTCACTGTTAGTAGTTCAAATATATTTATGATTGAAAAATTGTAATATTCTTATTCTTCCTTGGCTCTGCAGCCCATTCAAGGCCTTGGCTTACCGGGTCTCTTGCGGACACATTCCGAATTTGGAGTGATATGTGGTCAGCGTATCGATTCTCCAGCACTCCTAATCCTCCGTGAATTTAAATATTACAATTAGTATCAACAGTTTACTGTGGTTATTGTTAGTAACCGGTAATACTAATGGTGAAGAAAGTTTTATTTTTGAATCCAGAATGTCTGAATAAAATAATATTTTAATATCGTTCACACACCTGATATTCTCCACGATGAATCAAGGACCTACCTCCGTCACTTAAAAATTAAGCAATCAGCCGTAACCACTGAGACAGCAAGAAGTAATTAATATTTTGAATAATGTTTTTCAGTGAGCTGGCACTTGGCAATGAAGAGGTTAAGAAAGTGATGGCATTCATTGTGCTGTTAGTCATACAAGTAGTATTCCCCTTTATGAGAGACTGCTGTGGAAATCACAATAAGCATCCAGAAGGTTCCAATCTTTTCTTGGATAAAATCACAAAACCCTTTCATATGACAATTATTCCAACTATGAAACATCTGTTGGCGTTTACTTGCCTACAATCTACTTTCATACCCGAAACTAATAATTATTGATATTAGTAATATTACTGAGGTTCAGGTTATTTAACAGGCAAACCTTAAAAATCAGAGAGAACTAATTTAAAAAGAAAAATACATAGGCCGACGTTTCAATGTGAGCTTAGAATTTTTCTCAAATGGATACTAAAGACTAACGGACAATGTTTGAATCAGGAGAACACGAAAGATAAACCAGTAAAGGACCAAAGAACTAGAATCCACATCGTAAAGATTAATAAGATTATTTGTGCCATTCTTAAGATCAACAGTTTATGTATGATTTTTAATTTGTAACATTGGTGAGATCAATCTGTGGTTCTCTGTCCAAAATACAAGTGTTGACATAATCGAACAATGTTTGGTGATTGGATTATGTTTACAGCTAGAATGTTTAAAATTAGCCTTTTGTTCTTTAATTCTAATAGTCAAAGCTCTTTCTGTTTGGCCGATATAACTCAATTAGAATATCGGCTAGTTATTGTGTAACACAGTCATTAGTTTTTACATTAATATAAATGACGGTTTATTTAAACCATAAAAAGTAATATTTAATATTATATAAACGATATTGTTTATAAGATGTAAAGTTTATAAACTACTCGGCAACGCTTAGATTAATTATTTTCTTAATGTAATCTAAAACATTATATTTTTCTGCTATGAGTGGTGAAATCATTGGCCATTAAATAGTGAAGATTGGTGCTGCGTAGGAATGCAGACACAGGCGATGAGTTAATTGCGTTTGGCATAACTGGGTTGTTCCATGAAGTCTCCATCCAACTCCCCCTCCGACAGTTAAAATTAGGCACTCTCCAGATGTCATCGCGAGACTCCAAGCAACACTTAACATTTCAGATGTCAAGAAGCTAGTTTAAGACTCGTGTTTACGACGATGATTATACGTCCGGTTTCCTGTGACATCGATGTTTGTTTATATCTCTCAAAATGAGCCGATATCTCGTAAGAAAACAAAGGGGGAATTTTATACACATATTGCAAACAACTTTCCTAGTAAAACGATATCATATAAAAAAGTTAACTTTTAATATAAACTATAAATCATTTATTTTTGGAACATAAATTCCATCACATCCTTAAATAATATTTTAATCAGATATGATATAATCAGATATGGAGTGTAGTATGGGAAACAGAGGAATAATAAAGGGTATTTTGAAAGTTAAGGAATGCTACTACTTGGAAAGCGTAAAAACTAGGGTTAGTATAGTAGACATAAAGAGTAGGATAGCACAGGCAAAGAAGGCTTTCGCGAAAAAGAGGGATTTACTTACGGGTAGTATAAGTGAGAAAATTAGGAAATCGTTGATAAAAATGTTCGTATAAATGGGTGTGAAACGAGGATAGTAAGAGTTTCAGAAAGGAAAAGAATAGAGGAATTTGAAATATTTTGATATAGATGAATGCTGACAATCAGACGGACGGATAGAATCACTAACGAGAAAGTTATAAACAGAATAAGGGAAGAGCGAACAATATGGAGAACGTTGACCAAGAGAAGGGATAGATTAATAGGCCACGTTTTAAGACACAAGGGTCTTGTAAAATTAGCATTAGGGGAAAGTGTGTAGAGTAATAACAGAAGAGGGAGGCCAAGGATACAATAAACTAAGCAGATTAGGGAGGACGTGGGATGTGCTAGTTATAAGGAAATGTAAAGGCTTGCGCAAAATATGTTAGCATGGAGGGTTGCATCAAACCAGCCTGAGGGCTGAATACCATAACAACATATATATATATATAAGGAAAAGGGAGATCGAGTACACGTATGCTAAGTCCAAGGCTAAATTATCAATGCTTTCAAGGAATTATTCGTAAAACAACATGTCATAAAACTTGCAAATATAGACTGATGGGTCAAAAATACAAATAAGGACACATTCAAAACACCTTTGAAAATTGCTTTTGAAAGAAAATTCCAGTGTACGAGGTGAAAAATTGAAGGATATAACGGACTTTGAAATGAAACAAAAAAACTTAATGCAACGCAAATGAAGTCAATGTCTTCAAATATAAAATTTACGAAAATTAATAAGGAGCGATGAAGATCCACATATTCATAACATAGTTATAATATTAAATAAATATTTTAATGCATCCAAGAAGAGACCCATTTAAACATGAATGCCACATAAAGTGTACATATAGGGTTATGAATAAAGGCAAGCCGATGATGAAATAAAACGAACTGTGTGTGGGGTATAATAGAAATTCTTTTTTTTAATGTTCATGTATGCTCTTTCAAATAAAAACATAATTTCGTTAATACTTCTAACACAGTTTGTTTTAGTCAATTTTATCATTGGCTGTCCTTACTGAAGTACCCTATTGGTCAAATTAGACAGAATACAATTTGGAATAGTTAAAGTACACTTTTCTATAAACTGTTGCAACTGAGCAATTCAAAGTTTTATAAATATGAATTTTTTTGTATCTTGCTTTCCAATGCTTCAAAATTTTTGATTAAAACTATAATAATACTTGGAATATCTTGTATGCAAAATTCTCGTCATTGACAAAATATTTATTGCGACACGCCATGCTCCTGAAATGTGGTGTTGCAATAAACAGCGGCAAATGCAAGAAAAGGATTAGAAGGGAAATCCTGTGCACTAAGATTAGGGAACATAAACGACATTGTCTAATCTCTTAGAATGCCGACTTCCAAACAACACCTGGACAAGTGGCCAGCCATAATCCGCCTCCTGATCTGTGAGAAGAATGCCACGCACAGTAACTATATTTATTACCCCCAGTTGAAGGTAGAACTAAGTCTCGCGCATATCAAAATTGTCAAACCAAGCGTAGATAATCTCTAAATTTATGGAAGCTGTTTGGCGTAAATTATTTTGGAGCTGGAAACTACGTGAACAGAAGTCGCAGCAAATAATTTTTATTAGCCCACTCACAGCCCAGTGGAGAACGTCGAAAACTTATAAGATCCAATACATAACCTCTACAAAAGACAGGCAGCAGTTATTAGAATAGAAGACCAAGAAACGAAAGCAGAAATCAAGAAAGTCTGCAGTCTGTCGCCCATGCTGTTTAACTTATATATAGAACAGGCGATGAAGAAAGTTAAAACGGAATATGGAAAAGGAATCATACTGCAAGGAGAAGAAATAAAAAGCTACGCTTTGCCGACGATATTGTAGTATTAGGGGAGTCAAAAGAAGACTTGGAAACCATAATAAATGGCATGAACGGGGTCCTGAAGAAACAGTTCAAAATGAGGATATATAGAGGAGAGTAATGGAGAGTAATATGGGAAACAGAGGAATAGAATAACAAAGGGTGTTAGATTGGGTAGGGATATTTTGAAATTTAAGGAATTTTGCTACTTGGGAAGCGTAATAACTAGGGATGGTAGAAGTATAGTAGACATAAAGAGTAGGATAGCAAAGGCAAGGAAGGCTTTCGCAAAGAAGAGAAATTTACTTACGGATAATATAAGTCTGTATATTAGCAAATCATTGCTAAAAATGTTCGTATGGAGTGTGGCGGTATATGGGCACGAAACGTGCACGGTAGAAAGGAAAAGGATAGAAGCCTTTGAAATGTGGTGCTATAGGCGAATGCTGAAAATCAGATGGGTGGATAGAATCACTAACGACGAGGAAGTTGTAAGCAGAACAGGGGAAGAGCAAACAATATGGAGAACGTTGATCAAGAGAAGGAATAGATTAATAGGCCACGTTTTGAGACATGAGGGTCTTGTAAAATTAGAGGGAAGTGTTTGGGGTAAGAACAGAAGAGCTAGTTCTGTGATGGAATACGCTAAGCAGATTATGGGGGATGTAGGATGTTGTAGTTATGCGGAAATGAAAAGGCTTGCGCAAGATACGTTAGCATGGAGGGTTTCATTAGACCAGTCTTAGGACTGAATACCCCCACAACAAACTAAAACATCATTATTACAATTAATTTTAATTTATGCCTGAATGGGTACTTAAGATTGTTTATTTTTAATATAACGCCAAAAATAACTGGATAGATATATCAAGTCGAGTCGGAATGCGATGCTAAGTGGTACGTTCGTATTGGTGGTAGTCTAGAGATCACTTTAATATGAAATGTTATTAGGGCAACTTGGTAGTGTAAAATTTATTCTGAAAACATTAGCGGAAGCTTGCTTCAGGATATGCTGTAAATAAAAAAATCATCTGTCGATGTTAAAGGGATTATAAAAATAATTGGCACTATCTGTATATCCCGGTAATAAAAATATACTCCAATGGCTGTTCCTCACTGATGACAATACTCCCTTTCCACTTTTCTCCTTCTTCTACAGCGCACGTCACACGTTTCATGACCAAGACAATAGATGATCAAGTAACAATTATTTGGCAGCCCTATGAATTTCATACTGGCGTATACGTAACTGACATAAAAATATTTTAGGTTCTCGATAAATAAAATAGACAAACTATGCTTTTTCTACTATTCTGCTTTAAGTCTAAATAGCTTTCAAATTTATTAAGCGAATGAATCTCCTCGTGTGACATAGATAATAGTGCAATAATCACCGTTTTAAGATTGGAACATGATTCCAGGATTATATTCAATTATGCTACCAACGTCACAAATCAATATTTAGTCTTTTCTAGTACACTATACTGCTTCTTCTTGGGCAGAGCTACAGTTTTGTAGAACCCTGACTCCCTGTATCACCTGCCTCCATTCTTTTCTGTGCATAGCCTTCCTATTCTAATTCCTTATCCTCAATGTTTTCAGGTCCTCCGCAATAAAGTCAAGCCGCGTTTTACTAGGTCTTAGCCCACTATACTGAACAAATTAAATAGATTCACTGTTCTCAAATTAAGTAACATTTGTAAACGATTACTGTGTGGTTCAGCACAAGCGTAATTTCACAGAACTACATTCATAATAAATTGTTAGAGCTCAATACTAATGACATAAAATCTGTCGTTACTGAAACCTGAGCTGAAGGAATGTAGTGGATCAAATGCCAGACCACCAGCAGTCAGTTGTTCCGTTTGGTCGCTGTGTAGGATATTCTTCTTTTCTCTCATTGGGAGTACGCCAAGACAAGTTCTTCTGGGGCTGACTGGAAGCAAGGAATGCTAAACATGTCTTTAAGCCAGGTTTCTCTCACATCATATACATATGTCTTGAGTTTATTCTGAAAACGTACGTGTTCATAATAATGATGTACTCAATAAACCATGTTACCGCTCCATAGCGATGACTTTTGAATTTATTCTAAATAATCGTAACTAGACTTTTTAATATCCCTAAATGTACCTGTTTCATGATAAACCTAATTTTCCCGCATTAGTATATGTGATGCGACGAAACTAAGAATTCCAGATAAAATTTCCCAAAGAACAAGGGTGACTCCAGGCATCAATTTTGCTGCCAAAATTAAAGGCGACTACAAGCAGAATTGTTGTTGTTCCTTGGCAGGAACCAGGGTTTTCCCCGAGAAACAAGTATTCTGAATCTCCGCCAAACATAGGTGACTCCAGACATTGTTGTTGCCTGAAAAATCCTCCCGAAGGGGAGAATAAAAATATCCCCGAATAACTTTCTTCAGCTGGTACAGCATCTGATGATGCACGAAAAATATATGCAGAGAGTAAGGATTGTAGTAGGAGAAAGAAATCTGTCACCATAAATTACTGATGATGACTGATCTGTGAGTCTGGCTGCAGGAATAGCTGGTGCAATTTTGTGAACATTCGTGAGGAGCGGTGAACTATTCAACCAGATAATTCGGCGGCAAAACTGTCAAAAATTGGATAGAATATCCGCCTTTATCCGTTTAAAATTGTAAAATTTCAACTTTGTCTAACTTCTGCCAGAGAGTTTTCTAAATGATTTACTTCTTATTTCTGTTCCTTAAACGGTCCACTAAAGACCATCTGGAAACTTCCTCTCTAAAGTTAATCCTTAGAACTGATTTATTGAATATTTGTTAGATCGTAACTCAGCATATAACTGGAGTTACGATATACTAGATTATTAAATCTGTTAAAAATGCACTCATTTCAATTTGTATAAACTACTGATTTTCAACCGATCTGTCTATACGACATCCAACTTTGGGGATGTGCAAGTGATACGAACGCCAAGAAAATACAGACGTGGCAAAACAAGGAGCTGCGAATCATTGTAGACTCTCATTGGTACGGGAGAAACACCGATCTACACAAATACTTAAAGGTCCCTTTCATAATATATATATATATATATATATATATATATATCAAAAAAGCTGCCGGGAATCATGAAGACTGTCTTCATCGACATCCCAACACAGGTGTCCAAAACTGCTGGACAACACAAACTTACACCGCAGACTTAGGGGGATTTTCAAGCTAGTTTAGTCAGTGCTAAAGGACAGAACAGGTACATGGAGTGATTTCCTCGTCAGTGTACTCAAACTTTGAACGTCACTGGACGAACAATTATATTTAAACAATTAGACGTAAATTGATGGTTGGTCACATTGACCAGTTTCAACCTACCACGCAATTATTAGTGCTTGTAATTAAATTAAAAAAATTAGATTATCACTACAATATGGAATAATTGCTATATTAAAAAATATAGGATAGAGAAACGAAGCACACATAGTAGAAATTGAATGAATGAATCAATGAAGAAAACAAGTCGACCGTCCTGTGAGTCATGTAGCTTATGTTCTTAAGCAGCCGCGAGCTTAGCGGAGGTCTCGGGTTCCTATTCCCAGCCCGGTTGACACCTTTTCTTCCTTGATTCCTTAACTATATTTCTACTACTGAAGATTTGTTTCCGTTACCAAAAGTTATTCCATGTACCCTCTGTGGGCTTGCAATTAATGTCTGTTATTCGTTACATCCTGAAATACGCCATGAGAATTAGGACCAAATAAGTTATAGAAGATCACATTCCTTGGGTTAAAGGAATGTCGTGCTGGGTTTTTAGTGTACTCGGGTAGCTTAGATGGTTGAAGCAGAGGTCTAGGGTTCTATTCCCGGCCCGGTCAAAAATTTTCCTTACTTGATTCACTAATTTAAAAATATATCCAAAATATTATTCTTTAGATTGAAGTATTAGATGGAAATAAAATAAAATAATCAGAGAGAATTAATTGCTTTGATTTAAAAAAAACAACGCAATATTTAAGAGAACGTAGCGGCTTGTTCAATCTACACTAAACACAATTTCTAGTTTCATTGATTTCAGGGAATATAGAAACATTAAGTTTATATTAATGAAAGTGTGTGCAATAGTTATTGTCTTCTTTAGACTGTGTATTCAAATTTTGACAACAAATAAATTCGTTTCATTTTACGTTTATGTGTATTATTATACGATTCATTATATAGCTTATCAAATAAATTATAAATTACATGTGTTTCAATAAAGAAGTTATATTTGATTTTATTCTTTATTTATTATTAAATTATAGTAATGTGTAGTCCACATGAATTATTTTTATAGTCGATATTAATTCTCATAAGAGACTTTAGGGAGTATAAATCAAATCACCAGATCTAGCGTTTTTCTGTGAGTTAATCTTACGGTATAGATCTGTACAAACGTTCAACCGTAAACAATTGGATGTGAAAAGAATGTTGAAAAATTACCAAAGCCCTTATCCTGTTTTTATTGTTGATTACAGTTCATTACTATACAATAATTTCTTTCAGAAAATTTCAGCTGTTGTCGTTTTCTACCTTTTTCACTCCAATGTATTATATTTAAAAATAATTTTATAAGTAACACATGAAATTAACTGCAGGCAGTTATTGCAGCTACGTTTCGGGCGTCATATTGTCATCAATACTCGGGCAATTTATTATACCCTGCGCCGGGTAATGACTTAATTACTGAAATCCTTCCCTCACATTCCTCACAAATGGAAGCACGCCTGCATTATAATGATCCAAACTATATAATAGGAAGGACGATCCAAGCAGTTATAGTCCCATCAGTCTTCTCCCACTCTTCTCCAAAATTTTGGAACGACTAATTCTACCAAAACTCATAGAACATTTGTCTCGCGTCATTCCCGATTCACAGTTTGGATTTCTATCGCGTCATTCAAGCCCACAGCAGCTCCACCGTGTAATTGACATTATTTTGGAAAGCTTTGAACATAATAAAGTCCGTCTAGGAGCATACTTGGACACAGAAAAAGCGTTTGATAAAGTGTATCATCAATATCTCTTGATTAAAATAAAGAACCAAACTTTCGGACACCTACTATAGGTTAACAAAATCTTACTTAAGTGGGGTAACGTTCTCTGTTAAATTCAAAAATTATATCTCTCTTAAACCAATACAATCATGGCAGCGTGATTGGCCCTCTGCTTTACCTGATATCACATCCCGCTACCTGACCAATCAACAGTAGCATTTTATGCAGATAACCTGACCATTTTCCAAGTGGATGATAATTTGGCAGCTGCACACAACTTCAAGAAAAATTACACAAATTTGGAGCAATAAATGGAGAATGAAAATCAATCCTCAAAATTCAACAGTAGTTCCTTTCTCTCTAAGACGACAAATTTACAACCAGAATCTATAACTCGATAACCAAGACATACCAATATTTGAGTCTTCACTTCGATCATCACCTAACATGGACAGCTCATATCAAATATCTCGTTGGAAGGATAAGACAAAGAATCCGTCAAGTCAAGCCTCTTCTGCAGGAAAAATCTCCCTTACTTCTGGAAACAAAATGTTTTTAACATTTATAAATGCAGAAATAGTTCTCGGGTTTCCACTCGGGTGCAGGCTGAAGATGACGACAGAGACACTTGGTCGTCGAAACGTCGCGTTTTCATCGCACCTGCACCCGAGTGGAAAACCGAGAACTATTTCTGCATCAACTACACCGGGAAAGCCTCAGCTCACTCATTTATAAATGATTTGGCGATAGGTATTGAGTCTCGGATAAGATTATTTGCCGATGACTGTATCATTTACAGGAAAATTGGAAACGTCCAAGATGCAACTATTCTTCAACCTGATCTAAACAGAATTCATCGTTGGTCGGACGAAAATGGGATGAAAGTAAACGCGGAAAAAAGCAAATCGATTGTATTTACAAAAAAGAGAAACGTTTTTCAAGTTGAGTATAAATTAGGGGATGAAAATATATTACAAGTTGACACTGGCAAATATCTGGGCGTAACTTTGAGCAAAGACTTAAATTGGGGAGAACACATAATAACTGGGAAAGGGTGGAGGAGGCTTCAATTTGTTAAGAGAATACTGCGGAAAAGTACCCGAAATACCAAAGACATCGCTTATAGGTCTTTGGTTCGGCCTATCCTTGAGTATGGGGTGGTGTGTTGGGATCCCTACAGAACTGATCAGATATGCGCGTTGGACAGGATTCAAAACAGGGCAGGAAAAGCAAATATTTCTAGAGGCACGGGTAATGTGGAGGAGAAAGAGGGCCATGCTTTTTTGCACTGTACAAAGCGTATACAAACGAACCGGCCAGGAGTCATAACAAAACTCGTATTCATTTACCAACATACGTAGCGAAAAATGATCATCAATTTAAAATTAATCAGAGAAGAAAACGAACGGAAGTGAGTAACTACTCCTTCGTAAATAGGACCATAAAAGACTGGAATGATTTGCCTGAAAGTCTACTAGCGACTTTTCCGAAAAGTGTAAAATTATTTAGGGACAGAATTTATTCAGTCTTAGAATTAGTGTTTAAGTATTTGTATATTGAATGTTTATATTAGTATAATTTTATTTTTTATTTCTTTAACTTATATTCCTTTATTGGAATATTAAATTTTGTCTGCCCATGATTTTTATCGTTTTAAATATACTGATCTAATATATGTGAAAAACATTTTACGTAAAAGTTTTAGTGTCCCATAAACACTTCGACATCTCCTAAGGTTGATTCAGATTGTCTATATTCTTTATCTATAATACTATATAGTTTTGAAATTATAAACATTTCGCGTCGTAATTATCTAATCGTTGGCAGATGCTAACTCCCTGAGAAATGGAACGTCGATACTATGTATACGTAAATTAGTAAAGTTTAATATTTTGTTACTGCTCATTTGTAAAATAAAATAAAATATACATTTGACAGTGATATTCATCACAATAACAACAAAATTGTATATATGTGAAAAAGAGGAAAATGTCAATAAACCTCTGTTTTTTTCCACTTTTTGTATTTTTTGTGGCAAAAGTACCGTGGACAATAACAATCGAATCTCGAATTTACGTTTCTACGCTACGAGAGATGTGAGCTGAAGCGAGCTGATGGTAAATAACGCAAACGAAACCGGAGGGTTTGCAGTTTCCGTTACTATATATATATTACGACTCGGTCGATATTGGAATTCAAACCGCTCTAGGCCCTTTTGTTGACGGCGTCTTTTGAGACTTACCGACAGAGGAAGATTACACTCAGCCCATTGTAACGTAATAAATCTATCTTATATATCTTAAAAATACTAATATATTTATCACTAATATGGCTAATTTGGTACTACTCTTGTGGACTGTAGGAAACTGCTGCAGAAAGTCACATCAGACGTAAACAGGTGACTCAAAACAGAGTTGTGCGACTCATGACAGGAGCATCCAGGTACGTCAGAAACTATACTCTTCACAACCGCTTTGGAATGTCCACTGTTAAAACAAAGATCGTTAAAAACTATTTTCGGAGTAAGGTAATGCATGTATTTCGTCTGAGTCATTTTATTTTCAACAATTATAAGCCTGTACAGCGCATTAATCAATCACTTTTATAATATTACACTTATTTATGAGGTTCTCTTAATCTTATACTAACAAAAATCCAAGTGTTCTGTTCTACGAGTCGCGCCTGCGCGGTTTGTATCCCGCGCTCCTTAACAACGTGGCAGATAGAAAAGTAATCAGGCGCTTATAGCAAATCGTTTCGAGACAGTCGAAACAAAAAGTACTAGAAATAACGATTATCTTTGAGTACTTCGTGATAATAAATTCCAAGCGAATTCTCAAGGTTCTATCGAGTGACGGTTTTTGACTCAAATTCTCTTCCAGTCAGAATAAAACAGGTCTTCCATGAATTTGTTAAATTGCCCAGTCAGAAATTTGTTCTAAGTAACTTTATATCACAGCAGTCGTTTCTGCCCTTTTGTCCCTCAAAACATTTTCTCAGATATAATCTTATTTCTTGCGTTCATGTAGAGGGTGTTCAAAACTGAATGGTAATTCATACATTATAAATTAAATAACGTCTGTAAGATTCGTGTAGATTTCTCAGAACCGAAACTAAAAAAAATGAAGAGTAATGTTCTATAACTATTATAAAAATAAAATTTTGAATACGTAAATTTTACACCAGCCTCCATGTGGTCAAAATTTTGTCTGCCCATGATTTTTATCGTTTTAAATATACTGATCTAATATATGTGAAAAACATTTTAC
This sequence comes from Eucriotettix oculatus, assembly GCA_034510155.1. Lineage (NCBI taxonomy): Eukaryota > Metazoa > Arthropoda > Insecta > Orthoptera > Tetrigidae > Eucriotettix > Eucriotettix oculatus. The sequence goes on from CM067377.1 coordinate 59,556,066, forward strand.
GTAAAAGTTTTAGTGTCCCATAAACACTTCGACATCTCCTAAGGTTGATTCAGATTGTCTATATTCTTTATCTATAATACTATATAGTTTTGAAATTATAAACATTTCGCGTCGTAATTATCTAATCGTTGGCAGATGCTAACTCCCTGAGAAATGGATCGTATGCGTAAATTAGTAAAGTTTAATATTTTGTTACTGCTCATTTGTAAAATAAAATAAAATATGCATTTGACAGTGATATTCATCACAATAACAACAAAATTGTATATATGTGAAAAAGAGGAAAATGTCAATAAACCTCTGTTTTTTTCCACTTTTTGTATTTTTTGTGGCAAAAGTACCGTGGACAATAACAATCGAATCTCGAATTTACGTTTCTACGCTACGAGAGATGTGAGCTGAAGCGAGCTGATGGTAAATAACGCAAACGAAACCGGAGGGTTTGCAGTTTCCGTTACTATATATATATTACGACTCCGTCGATATTGGAATTCAAACCGCTCTAGGCCCTTTTGTTGACGGCGTCTTTTGAGACTTACCGACAGAGGAAGATTACACTGTTGATGCCGCGCTATGGGCGCAAAAATGGGGTATTCGACGATCCACGATGGCGTAAGTATGGTAGTGGGTTCGCGAACGAAGTCGCGACCGAAAGTTCAGGTGTTGGGTCTCAAACACGCAACCGAATAGTGGTAGTGAGACGTCACAAGTATTTGTGTTTCATACGTGACTTAGATGAGTCAGGCATGAATGAGGTCATTTACGATAACGGGCGTCGTATCTATTTAATGACTACGCCTTGTGGATTGTTTTTCACTCGTTACTCGAAATAATTACCTGGTGCCCAATTAACCCAGTAGTCTAGGCTGAGGCCCATAACGTTGACACCCGTCTGGCCTGAAATGATCTTTGCCCAACCTTCGGGCTGCAGTTTATAAAAATTCTTACAAAATATGAATTGGAAATTACGTGATGTATCTAACTACTTGACGTTACTGTCGTTACTTCACTTGATCACCCCAGGGGGTCTGACAAGGAATTGATATGACGCAACTCAGTTTTAACAATGTTATACTTTGTATATTTTAGTTAAGAATAAAACTCTTCAGATATCAGATTGATACGGCCTTTACGGCCGAAATCTACTGAGGAGACAATAAACGATTTTTGACTGAAATACTGTCAGTATTTACTGTTTTATTATTCTCTTGATTTGGGGGCCAATGATGTGGTATTCATTGAGAAACTGAAGTTAACAGGGTCCAGTTAATTGGTTTTCTTTGATTATTATTCCTTATGGATAGGCACGTTGATTGATGATTGACGTAGTTATATTTTTCTATATTCATTTGTGTACGTGCGAGTGGGAGGGATATGGATGGATACGTGCTGATAAATGATGACGACACAATGTTTTGTCTGTAAATATAACTGTTACTGTAACTTTTTAGTTATTCTTAATCTTTCATTAAGACGGTCAATATTAGGGGTTAAAAATGAAAAAAAAATCGCAATATGCGTAACTACCCTGCCTAGATATTACAGAATTCTACCACAATCATATACTTAGTGAGAAAGGGAAAATTCTATGAAAATATAAATAACTAGTTTAATAAATAATTTTGAGAAGAGAGACTGAAATGAAGGGAAAATCCTTTGACTATTAAAATTTTTTCACTGATATAATATTTGTATTTTAGGCCAAATTGACTTAGAAAAGGAAGAATCCTTTTAAAATAAGTAACTACTCGAAAAAAAATTATTTCTTCAACACGTGCGGGACGATGTTTAGCCACAATAAATATATTTTCCATGGAAATTAAACTACATATCGCATAAAAAAGATTCTCGATTAATCAACCTGGTCAAGTCAGCGTTTGAACACAACGTTTCGGCGAAATATGAAAAGGATAAAATCGTCTGGACGGTATGAACTATGCATCTAATGACGGCGAATATGTATTTCGCCGAAACGTTAATTTCAACCTCTGACCTGACCTTGTTGATTAATCAAGATTCTTTTATTAAGTTATTACACCTGAAAAGTATACGTTTTTTGATTACGTATCGCTTGGTTTTTCTCATTTATTTTTAATAATAAACAATTATAGTGATTACCGGCATATGCTGCGGATTCTTGTATTACATTACTCTTTTACATAATGAAGGGAAGTTCCTACGGCAAGTAATAAACAATTGAATATATAAATACGAAAAATTAAGAGATTTATTCAATGAATGAAAAATGAAGGGCTAGGCAAACGTACACGTCACGACTTGGCCCCTCCCCGAACAAGCCACGCCCATTACTAACGGTAACGTAGCAAATATTATTAGTGACATTTTCCTCGAATATTTTTCATAATATCTAATTATGAAAATATTTGGAATTTTATAATTCAAATATTTTAACATTTGGTAAAAGATTTTCCTTCATTCTATACTGCTTTGAAATCAATTTAAAGACTTTGTCTTTAAAATATTAGTAATTTAGCAAAATATTTTCCTTTGTTCATACAGTTTTCGAGTTAATTTAAAGACAATTATTCAAAAATTTGAAATGTAATAAATGATTTTTCTTTATTCTTTATAGCTTTCAATTTAATTTACAGACTATCATTCAAATATTTGAAATTTAGTACAGGATTTTCCTTCATTCTAAATACAGTTTCCATCATACAAATACTTGTAATTATATTTAAAAGAAAAAAATTGGCTTTATTCTTTGAAAATGGGTCTTATTATGGAATAAGGATTGTTCGGAACACGATGAAAATTATGGGGTGTTTACTGTCATATTTAAGTAATGGCAGTTTTGTTCCCCTTCTGTTCGACTCGGGCTATTTTAAAAACGACTTTCAATTATGAGACGTAAATGCGGTAAGGACTTGAGACATGATTTCTGGTGAGTTGTTCTAAAATAAGGAACCTGCACAATTTCTTCGAAAACGTAAGTAAATTTCATCTTTTTTTCTGAACTTTTGCATTTTCAATTGAATGTATACACATATATATTTTTTGGCCCCTGATTATCTGAAATAAAAAGAACGGAGGACAATATTTTACGACAAAGTTAGCATTAATGTGAGATCGCGATGATAGTGCTCCTAGTTAACGGCAGCTCTAATTATCATTTTTAGAGGAAAGCCAATGCGATTTGAGCATCGTTTCTCAGTTGTGCGACATTGTGTCTTAAATAAGTTGCTTTGTCTGGTCACAACATAAGAGGTATGTGAATGGTGTAATGCCTAGAATTTGTTAAAGGTTTACATTAAATTACACTCACTTCCAGAGAAATGTTATTGGTGTTTGTTTACATTACTCTTGTTAGGTTATAAATTTTATATATTCTTTGTATTGAAAAGTATTTGTCTCGACTGGTCTATTAAATATTTGATGTTTATATTCCTTTTACGGCTCATTTGGAAACTACTACAAATTGCACTTTCGTGAATTTTTTTTTACAGAAAATGTCACTTTCAACGCTGAACAAGAAACGAAAAATAGATGACGAGGGAAGAAAATTTCAAGAAAAGTGGGAAAAACTATTTTTGTGTGTGAATAATAAAATCATGTACTTAATTAGCAAAGAACAATTAGTGTCACTAAAGAGTACAACATTACGGAACTTATACTACTAATCATTTTCATGCTTCGAAGGAAAAATAAGAGAGAAGAATTCTCTTAATAGTCAGCAAAAAGTGCTTAAAAATTCATGAAAACCAATGAATTAGTAACAAGGGGTACTTACGAAATATGATATTAGCAAAAACATTCAACACCATTAATAGATGTTTCTTTAATGATAAAAAGGCTGCCGAATTGGTCTGTCCAAAAAAATTGCAGTCTTTCGAGATATATAATTATCAAGAAAGACGGTGTCAAACAGAATTAATGAAATGGCAGGCAACGTTAGTTCCAAACTACAGGAAATATCTAACAAAATTCAATCATTTTCACTAGCGATTGATGAAAACCCGGATGTGAAAGATGTTTTTTGTTGTTGTTGCGATAATAATATAAAGATCACTGAATAATTATTGGAAATTATGCCTCTTTATGGAACTACAGTGGGTGAAAACATATTTGATGCTTTATGGAACATTTTTGGGAATTTTAATCTTCCTCATGTAACAACTGACGGCGCTAAATCGATGACGGGTGAAAAGTAAAGGATAGGAAAAAAATACCGATATGTAAAAAAATAATTTGAAAATCAAGACTTTCCATTGCCTTCTTCACCACCAATTTCTCTGCTCAAAATGATTAAAAATCAATTAATTATTAAAAACAGTAACTTTATTCGATCGACAGGGTGTACATTTATTACATTATTTTATTATATAAAAGATAAATATACAATTTTTTGTAACCAAATAGAAAGGCGATTCAAACATAAACTAATTACTCGTCTCATATTCTTCTATAAATTCCTTTACTGAATAGGAGTGGCTAAGCATAGACAATTTACTTCGTTCCTTCAAGATTTAGAATCCAAATTTCGAGATCTTTTTTATTACACAGAAGTTTGTTGGTGTCCCTGCCACAAAGTTCTGAAAAGTTTTTGTCAAATTTTCCAAGAAATGATTTTATTTCTTAAGTTGAAAGATGAAAAAACGAAAATATATCGTCTATGAAAGATCCTGGAAATGTTAGCAGATATTACAGTTTATCTGAATAATCTTAATATTTCATTTCAAGACAAAGATGAATTAATAACAAATATGTACGATGCAATGGCAACTTTCATTTCAAGACAAAGATGAATTAATAACAAATATGTACGATGCAATGGCAACTTTTGTACAAAAATTGATTTTGTTCATAAAACGCTTTGACGCATTTTCCTACGTGCGTGCATAAAGTTGCTCCTTTTCACAATATAGTGGTCAAAATGAAGAAATCGATAAACGTTATAGTTACTTCAAAGATTTACCTAAAGAATTTTCACTTTTTCTTGAGGCCGTTTTCCTTAGAAGTTGATAAGGTTCGCACTCAATACAACTGGAGTTAATTTATTTTCATAATTATTCGATTTTAATAGCCAAGTATAGAGAGGTAGGAGTTCCCAAAATATGTTATTATTTAGGTGAAAAGTTCCCAGAAATTAAAAAATTTGCTTCACAAATTTATTCTATTTTGGAAGCTCATAACTTACGTGAGCAACCATTTTCATCCAATTTGTAAATGTGTTGTGGCCTGCGTGAATCTTACCAGTTGCATGAAATGACACGTCTATTAACAGAGTTCCAACATGATGACGTCACTAGTTGTGCACCAACCACTAGTTAGGGTGTGGGGCGTATACGTGGGGTTTATAACTTCACAAGTTACCAAAGAAAATATCAAATATTGAATAAATAAATCATTACTTTTATATTTATACAGCGTCGTTATCATTGTTGTCAGTAAACTCGTCTTTAGCCCATACTTTTATTTTCTAATATTTTTATAGCTTTGTTTCATCTGAGAATTTTGAAATTTTGCTATTATACAATATTGCAATATTTCTACGGTCAACAGAGAATTTGAAATGACACCATAGATCTGGTTGCTCCACATCAGAGAAATGATACAATGAAAACGCCCAGTCTTGTGTTTTAAAATATATCCTTCTTTAATAAATCTGTAGTTATTTGAGCAGACAACTATGTAAACACAAAAGCGCTAAGCAATAAAGGCCCTTACGAAAACTAAATACATTTTCCATGATATGGCCTCATATATTGCCAAGTCCCCAAAGTAGATACAAAATGAAAAGCACTTCAATGAAGCAAAGATACAATCTTCCTATGAAGAAGAACTTTATACTTATAACAAATTACGAGTTAAAAGTATACACTGAAACGAGTTACGTTTATTTGTTAGAACAAATTTAAAGTGCTGTTGTCTTCCCTCTTTATGGCACTCAGATTTGCTTGCCCTTTTCTTTGACCACTTGCTAAGCAACACGGCATCATTTGAGCAGAGAAAAATACCGTCTAGAAGTAATTTCACTGCACATGATACCTTAAGTAATAATTGCACAGAAACATTTATTTCTTCGAAGAATGTCCTTGCGTCTCATCCTTCTCGATCGATTTCACGGCGCGGAACTCATTGTAGTGTTGTTTCCTTTTCTTTTCGAACTCGAGCCTGGTCTGCCTTTCCTCCGGCGTTTCTTTCTCGGAAGACTGTGACGTCCTTTCATCTTTTTCCCTTTGCTCCACCACAGTGGGTACTGTACTTGAGAAGGCCTTAATTTTCGCCGCGAGTTCCAATGGGTTAAAGGGGTTTGAAGAAGTCGATGGTGCGTCCTGGTATTCATAGTTGTAAGGCGTTTTAGGTTCATCTATTTGTTGGTGGCCGTATTGCTTATCCTTCGGATGCAGTGTCGCTACAATGTTCATCTCGTCGAACGTAGCAGAACGATGAACATCCTTTCTTGTTCTACTGCTACTTTTTTTTAAGATGCCTTTGGGCTTATTGTCGTTATTGTCCATGTATTGAACAAACTTCAGCGAAATGTGTTGAATTTGGCATTTTTAATTCCAGTTGTTGTAGACAAAACAATTCTAATTATAAACCGGTAATAAAATTGTTACATCAAAAATAAAAATGAAATTGCTTGACAAAATCAACGAGTTTAGCATAAACCTACGCAGTAAATGTCACTGAGAAGTCAATGATGATATAATTGTCATACTTTCCACTTCTTCCTCCCCCCTCAAACACACATCAATTTAGCACAGAAAATAAATATTTTTATTTACTATTCCGGTGCTAGTACATACAAATTCGATATATAATTCTTAATGCACCGGTTAATTCATTTTTAATACTCCAGGGTAGTCTCTCAGAGTGCTGCAGACAAACTGATCAAAAGTTCAATTTACAAATGACGTTTCCTAGCTCTGTTCATTGCCCTTTAGAACGAATTCTCCTGTCGTGGCAATTTCTTCCCATGTAGGTCGGGCAAATTAATCTCAGCTCAGCACGAAACCTCTCTCAAAGCTTTGAAAATAATGCATAGTCTCGCCTGCTTTCTCAGACTTTAACGACTCCCATTATGACAAGTTTCTATCAGCGTTTCCCCATTATAAGAATTTTTCCGCTACATTTTGTACCCTCTCAACAGACCATTTGCCTGGTACGATAACAGAATCTAATTCCAAAATTGGTCAAACAAAAAAAATCAACGCACGCGAATTCCTGCTGCCTCTTAGTAACATCATCACAAAAACTTATCCTTTCCATGATTCACATACCACAATTTATTTGTTGTTCCCCGATAATGTTTATGGATAAGTATTTACAATTTCAAATGAAATTCTCGCGTTTCAACCCCGAAAATCGTATTTGGAACAGATTCACCAGGAAAGCCTCTATTTCAATTTTCTTCTGACAGATTGTGTCCTCCCATAAAGTAACCACACAGAATCCTTTCTCTGTGCACATGTGGAACCATGGTGGAAGAAGATAACTATCAAAGTTCACCCTTAAACCATAGATTTTTGTCTACATTTCAAACTCCTTAGAAACGACAGTCATGTCAATCAAAACAATTAATAAGTAAAGGAAACACGGAAAGTAGGTAGCTTACCTGAGGTTCACAGATAGTAGGCACCTTGAAAGGTTTTGAGTTCTTCAAATTTTTGGAGGCACCATCCCCTTCATCATGAAGTTAGGAAGACAAAATGATCAGTTAACCGATTATATATATACACAAGTAAGTATGACTTTGACCAAATAATTAAAATGATTGGTAAGGACAGAAATGAGAGAAAGATAGGTGGTGGCTTACCTAAAGTATAAAGCTGGCAGACAATAATAGGTACCGAATATTCTTCAAATACTGGAGGCAACTGCCCCCCTCTTCAGAAGAGCGACAGCGTGAACATTTTACTATGATGGTGGAGACCAATCTATTGGATAATACTATTATTAATAATAGTCAACTGATGAGGTATCAAAAGAATGATTAAAAAAATCAATGGAATTGAGGGAAGAGAAACAACAAAGTATAAGTAAACTGTTTTGTAAATATTGGAGTAACATCCACTACAATTAATGTTACTGTTCACTATAAGACAAATGTATTATTCAATGGTGTATGGGTAAAGGGGATTGAAAAGTGTATTTTTTTCATTTAATTGATTTCCAATTAATTATAATAAGTTTTAATGCATTATTACCTTACACCAGTTTAATTTCACAATTTATTTGGCTGTACTATATTGTTAACTTAAACTAATGCAAGATTATTTCAGGTAAACATTTATCCAAACAAAAGTAAACCTTTTCACTATTATATAATACTAGGTTGGATTAAATAAATTAAGGAACAATAAAGAACCATAAAAATATATATGGAAATAAAACACATTGAGAGACATTGTTTTAATAAACCAAGTCATTGTTTTTACAAAATAAATGATACAATAAATTAATAGTATCCTTCATATATTGCATACAATGGTATACAGTTTAAACTAAAGTAAATGTCATATTTTCCATATTTGCTGAGCACATCTCAAAAACAAATTATAAAATTTAACAAAGACTTATTTCTCAAATTGTTTACACAATGCAATGCTGCCAAAATAATTTGGAAATAGAATATTTTCTGTTATTACAGAAATGCAAATAAGATGTAATAGGAATCAGTTTATGAAAATTAATAATTTCCATAATGTTTTAACCTGAAAATAAACAATATTTTATTACAATTATTCAAAATGTTCAAGTAAATTACTTTAAGACATTATTTTGGCAAACAATAAAAATATCTATGTTTGTATATGTTAAAAGAATTGCTAATTCATACATTTGTATAAAATTATTATTTAATGCTTATGAAAAGTCTCTGTTGTATTTTTATCTATTGCATTAAAATTTAAGTTGTATAGACCAAATATCTGTATAGAAATTGAAATTGATAAGCCAACAATCAATTTTATAGTTGAATTTCATGTTCTATTCTCTACATATGCGATAAAACACCAGAATACCATGGAAACTTTATAAATACAGTGTTGTCAGTTAGATATGAAGCTGATAAGCATCAAAATACCAAAGAAATATTGATGTAGGATTTTGTGGCAACAGTGACTATTAATCGTAAACACACTCATTCGAAATACACACACTATAATTAAAGTTTAACTTCGATTTAGTAATATTATAATTTTACTATATACTAACTGGATGTCAGTACGTCATAAGGAAATAAATATATATTTAATATAATACTCAATTTCTCCTTACCTGTACAACACTGCAGTTTTATTATTATTACCTACAGTCAAATAACCACTATTCCGAGAAAAATCAAGACACTGTGGTCGACTAATTGAGGTCTTAAAACCTGGGAAGTTACTGAAGACTGTCATAGAAGGAAAGTGAACCTAAAAGAGAATAAAATTTGAATACATGCAACCTTATCAATTAAAAAATGCCTTTCATCAACAACAAAAAACAGAGTTACAACAGAATTTGTTATTTTATAATGGCATATAATTTGCATCAAATAATCCACCATATATCATATTCATTACTTAGTATGTGGATGGATACCAAATTAAACTAGTAAAATATACATACTACTTTCAACAAGAAACAATTTATTTCATTAGTAAAAATAAATTAAATTCTCCACAGTTATTGAAACATGATACTTTAACAGCAACATTTACATCCCTTAATAAAAACAAAAGTATTGATTAGGAACCTCACAATCTTCTAAATACAATTTTTAAAGGGGAAGACAATGTGTTAAAGAACATTTAAATATTTATGAGTTTATGTAGTAGTGGCTTGTTATGTACTCTTTGGTTTTGTAGAGGACTTTTTGTGAAGAGTAGCAGTAAAGTGAAGTGTGGATCAAACATGGCTTCTGTCTTCCTGTAACATGGGCATCCTCATTTTTATGGACTGCAAGAGTAGGGTCTACAAGGATGTTGTGAATGTTGGGAGGTCCCTTGGGCAGGTTGGAGTATTTTTAGATACTTTTAGTTCACAGGACTGCAATCCAACCCAGACATATAAATTTATATACTAATTATTATATACAATCTAATTTTCAATATTAGTTCAAATTATTGAATTAAGCTGCTAGTAAACTACTATTAGTAATATGGTAAGAATCATTAATTACCAATTTCATAGCATCCTTTTTTTCATCTGAGGCCATTGCTAAAATTTCTGATGCAGCATTAAATTTCAATGAATTGACAGATGTGGTCAAATTTAGCAGTATTTTCATTGGTCTAGGTACTCTATTAGATGTTAAACTTGAAGCTTCATATACGTTAACCACTCCTGATTGAGATCCACAAGCAAGATACTGACTATTTGGAGATAGCGCAATACTCGACCCAACAATACAACCATCATCAACAAATTTATGTACAAGTGTTCGTGTGTTCATATCCCACACATAAACTTCACCTCCATCTGAAAAACATTTTTAATATACTAAAACAAATCAATATTTATATATAAGAGAGTGAAAATTTCATAGCAAGTCATGAGTAATTTCATCGATTTAAAATCAGAGCAAATGGCAAGTGCAGCTGCTACCTTTCCACTGACTTTAAGAGCAGGCATTGAATTAATCTTTCTCGAAAGAAATGGCCCATGATGTAAACTGAGTATCTGGATTTGAAGCCACTAAAGTTCAGTTAACACATCTACTGGGTGGTATAGCTAATGGAGGCCTCCGTTTTTTACTACAATATCAATGAAGGGAACTTCAAAATCTTTACGAGTAATTTGGGAGTCCAATAAAAATCTTAGAATTGGTTAACCAAACATTTTTGCCAATCACTAAAAAGGATAATGTGAATTAAAGAACTAGAAATGAAAGCTTTATTTTTGGTAAATAAAGCCCCAACACATTTGTCAGACTTAACACTGTATAACAATAAATAAGCACATAATTTAAGTACAGAATTTTTTTTTTTATACTTCTACGTTTCACTTATCCCCAATATTTGCATGTTACGATAATCTTGTTTAATGCTGCTCCTCATAACAATCAAACTTATGCACCCTACTGTACACTCAGTAATACAGGGATGAGCCACCAAACTAGTAATTTAAAATTTTTATTATGCATATATAGTCATCGGATAGCGAATCATTGAAAATGTCTTCCTAACTTTCTGATGAAGGGGATGGAGCCTCCAAAAATTTAAAGAACTCCAAACCTTACAAGGTACCCTACCGTCTATGAACTCCGGTAAGTTGCCTACTTTCTATCACTTTCTTTTCCTTATTAAGACAAACAATAAATATGTAACAAAATACAAAAATCAGCAAACTATAACCACTATGGGAGAAAGTTTTTAAAAATCTTAATGAGAAGTTTGGACTTTCTTCTTCACTGCCTAATGGCCAATATTGGCAGTTATAGACAACACAGTAACTTGCATTTAGAAGTGCATGCCATTTGGCTGTTGCTATTATAAAATAATTGCTCACAAACATATTTATTCCAAAAAGTGTCATTACTTAAACTTCAAGCATTACTATATAAGCCATTGTGATAGTAGTTGGGTGGCGTAGATCTCTGGTGAGAGAACTAATCTGAAACTGCCTAATACACACTGAATGAAGCTTATGCCACAAGCTTCAGCTGTTCGATCTTGCATTTTCGCAACATCACAAATAAGCACACGACCTTCATATTCTTGCTTGAAATACAAATATATTTAAAAACTAGCTCCCGGACCTACGTATACAGACCTTTACATTTGGACTGTTCGCTTTCCAATTTAAAACATTTATTTTATAAGAAACTCAATAACACTATGCTTAAATAAAGACACACACGACTATTAGCGGTGACAAGCTCAAGGCACTGACTAAAGCATATTCACTTCGCAAGGGAAAGGAGTTGGTACCTGTGCAGACACTAAACTTGACAGTCATTGGTAGTGAAGCTTACTGTAATCCTAGAAAATTTCTGAAAGTCATGTGTAGCGCAGTAGAACCCGCGTTCAATTTTTTTTATTATTTACGGAAACTCAAATATCAAATATTCCGGCATGAGCAAGTCGCTGGCCAGGAAGAAGGGGTTTTTCCACGCACTGTCTTGGCGGCTCGGAATCTAAACAAAGGGACTGCGGCTGACACTTGGACCATAAAGCTCGGACACCTCGTCGCCGGTTTCGGAATGTCTTAATCTGCCTGAGAATTTGGTGACCGGGTGGCGTGTGTTCCCCAAATGAAACAAGGGATATGATTGGAGAAAATCCATCCCTGCCACCTTAGTGATAGGTGTCGGATAAGTGGGGACAACATTTTAAAGAGGCTGGCGGAGACAATTTTAGAACAGATTTTTGCAGGTGATGGCGAGAGGATACTGAAGGAGAGTGGTGGACGGATTTCTGGTGATACAAGGAGGTGGAGAGAGGAGATTGAAGGAGAGTGGTGGAGAAAGAGATTGCTGGTGATACAAGGTGGTGGCGAAAGGAGATTGGCAGCAGGAAGTTACAGCGAGAGCAGATAGGTGAGGTGGCAGCGGAGAGGTGGACCATGCTTTGATCAGTCCAGGAAGCAGGGAAGAAAGGTCTTAACAAGGGAAGAAAGAGGAAAAAGCGGAGTTTCCTAAATTCTGGCAGCAGCTATTGTCGACTGGCCACTTCAAGTTCCACAACACGGAAGTTACAGCAAGACGCCTATAAAAACAAGTCAGGTTCGTCAATGAACGGAAATCTGCTACACGTGGTCACCCAAACCATAATTACCCTGAGAAATTTAATACAATCCCATTTTAATACATTATTTTTGTGCATAATATATACACGCAAGACCCCATATTAAAATTATTGTGTTTTCATCTAATAAATGTATATATTTAAACCCAATTATTAAATTGAATAATTAATATTCCCCCCATCATTTACACATGTAATTTTTATAAAGATTTGATTCATCTATATTCTGAAATGTTCTTTGGATTCACAATTGGCACAGCTGTCATATCTCTCTCACTTCTTATTTTGATGATATATTTATTCTACGATTGAAATGTCTGTTATTTTGTTAATTTAAACATTTCAATTCAAATATGTTAGGGAAACAAGTAAAATATATATTAAGTCAAAAGTTAAAAAGCTTATAACCTTTTAAATCAAAAATTTTCATATCAAACAAACCAGCTAAATGGTCATTGTAAAATTAGCTTTTGTACGTTCCTTTGAAATCATTAAGAAGGTATTAAATAAGAAAACTACTCATCCGAAATACTTATTACTTCTATGGTGTACAGTTTTAGATCACATAATAATATACTAGTGTAGAGAGAAGATGGATCAGTAGCGATGAGAGATATTAAAATGTCAATTTTATCTGTGTTGAGTGTGTTATTAAAGCTCCATCAATCACTCCAATGACATCATAGCCCTCTTCCACAGCAACCCACCATCCTTCCACTCTCATTCAAGTATAACCTAACACCAATTTCTCCCCAAGTTAGTTGGCACCTCATTCTCAGACTCCAAAAAAAAAAAACTCTTCCTCTAACTTTCTGGTATCTGGTAGCCCTCCTACCCTAAATTCTGATAATATTCACTGCCAATAATAAGCTAAATAAATATTAATAACCGCAATAACAAAATTATATTCACAGCTCAGTCATTTCTCTTGCTACAAAATTGTTTATCACCGGGCATTTAATTACATCATGTAGTCATGTTAATTATTTATTCACTGAATAAATACTATATACCATGTAGAAACAACTGTAATATCCTTGGATATAAGTTATTGCAATAAAAAGAAAAAACAATAATAATATACTGGTCACATTATTTTTTCTTGAAGAGAGTGTTACAAATATATAACCATGTATAAAAAATAAAAAATACCTCCATGGGAAAACATTCTTGAGCCATCTGCATTAAATGTTACACATGTAACTTCTCCATTCATTTTTAATGTTCCAATGCATTCATTTGTAACAATAGTTATAAGATGGATATTTCCAAACCTACCACAAACTGCAATTAATCTTCCGTCAGGAGACACTTGAAAGTTCTGGAATAGCACAGCAGGTTAATAACATTTTTATGATATTAAATACTGCATTAATAATGTCTCTAGCAAAGTGTTACAATAAAAATCTGATAATGGAGACAAGGAAACTCTGAAATGTGTAAATTACTCCAGCTTTTATGTTCTTACACTAATTATTCAAGCTTAATACATTTTAGGAAATTTATAAACATTGAAAAATTCCACTGAGTGGCCAAATTATTATGACCACCCGATAGTGTCATACTGTTGCCACTATAGGGCGAGATCGCTATAAATTGGGAATACAGGAGAAGCTGTACTGTGTTTTTTTTATAAAGATTTGGACAAAACACATGATTTAACAGAGTTTGAACACAGAATGATCATAGGTGCACTGAGCATCAGAACCAGAATCAGCTAAACAACTGTACTTGTAAAGAGAGCAGCATTTATTAATGTTTAGAGAGACTACCAAGCTAAAATCTGGGTCTCAATGTCTGGCTTGTGGTCATCACAGGATACCAAATGTTCAAGCTGAGAAATACTTACTAGAGTTGTCCAGTGCAAAAGTACATCAAATAATGGAGAATACCAATTAAGTACTGTGAACGTAGTATCTGAATGAGACTGAACAGGCAACCAGACATCTGGATCCAGTAGCATCAAATATTAGGGAACTGGAAAGTTCAGTTCATCAGATATGGTCTCAAATTCCTTCTACCAGCTCATATAATCCACACCCAGAAGAATTCAAACTGTATTAACAACAAAAGGTGTCCCAACATTTGAAGGGGTGTTCATAATAATTTGGCTGCTCGGCATATATAGCAAATTGTCATGGAATTCAAAGATCACCAAACACAAACAAGCAACATTACAAATAGTGTTTTTATTTTTATAAAGTTTTGATAATTAAATATTTACCCTCATATTAGTAATATCAAATCCTCTGGAAATATTGACATGTAAACTCTTTCCAACAATCATATCATATATGTGATAATGACTATGATGCTGAGACCCAACAATAAATTGTTGTCCATCATTAGTGAAACGAGCACAGCGTATAGGAAACCTCTCATACTGTATAGAATGTAACTTTGTATTGCTATGCCCATCAACCTAAAAAGTATTAAAAAAGATACAAAGTTATTAAAGAATGAAGGTTTTCCCGGTGTATATTCTGAATAAACAATTCTTGGGTTTCCACCCGGTCGTAGAAGGTCACGAATTTTGTTCTGGGTATAGTAGAATGTTTTATAATTGTATTTAGACAGCATTCTGCTAATCTTTCCTGTCACGTTCCCAGCATAAGGAAGGAAAGCAGTGTTGGTCTTCCGTGAGTCATCCATGCTCCTTTCCTTTTCCTTATTGCTAAGAGCCTTAGTAATTTGTTTTTCTTATGAACGGGAACCAAGGCTTTCAACTCAGTAAAGCCTGGGATCCGGTATTGAAGAAATTTGGAAGAGAGGACAAACAAAGTCCAAGTACCATAATAACTCCATCAACAAGCGATTGCTTGAAATCGACCAAAGTCCCTGAGCCAGCAGAGAAAGCAGGGTGTTACCTACTGAGACCAAGAACCAATCAGGAAAGGACACGCGCCATGCCACCTAGGCATGGACTATAAAGTCGACGCACAAACCACAGGACGGCACTTTCACTTGAGAACGATGGCAGAGTACGCCATCGAAACGTCGTTTAACCCGGGTGGAAACCCAAGAATTGTTTATTCAAGATACAAAGTACTTACAAAATAAATTTCTTGTTCTTACTAATTGAACACAGTATTTTTTTTTAAAATAATCAAGTTTGTATTTTATTTATAATATTAAGTCAGATTAATTTAATTATTCTATTTATAAAAGTAAAAACATTAAAACTAAACAGATTTGCTTTAAATGGAAACAAAAGCAGAGTTCTTACGTTAAAATTAAATAGTAACAAGTACATTACTTTAAACCTGGGTTTCCCAAACTGTGTTCCACGGGGTCTGAATAGGTGTTCTGCAAACATTGTGAGTAATGCTCTCTATACTATGGATTATAATATCATGTTATAATACTAATTAATGAGACGAAAACTCTGTATCAAACGGGTGAAAATGGGATCACAAAGTTGAGAAACAAAGAAACCCTATTCCTCATTTCCTGCTACAATAGGAAACATGAGTAACAATGAGCATGTTCAGTCAACCAGAACCTGTACAAGTGAGATAGAGATTTCCATAGCCCTCAATTATACAGTTAATATTTTATTTAGCTTGACAATGAGCAGCTATGGCCAAAAAAATAAGCCAACCCTGTACACCTTCCTTAGAGGAATTTAATTCAATAGCACATAATTGCCGTCTGCCAGATGGCTATCCAGAGAAAAAGCACTATTACGACTTTTTTAACTTCAAAATGAGTCGTTGGTCTTCTTCAAAACACAAAATAATTCAGGATAACATTTTGTTGAAGCTTTACAAAATCCTTCATGGTTGATTAAACTCGCATATCTGGCAGATATTTTTACAAACTTATCATTACTAGTAGAAAGTGTTATAATTTTAATAAAAGAGATAAAATAAGATCTTTTGATAAAAAACAATATTGAATTTTATGAGTTGAATCTAATGTTCTTAATTGGTTTCCTGCCATTCATGAATGTTGAAATGAATTAAATTTTAAAATAGATGAAGAGGTTTCCAAAATGTTATTGGAACATCTATATAACTTGAAATCAACTATTTTGCAATATTTTCCGAAAACTAGTAAGGATGATTCCTGGGTTCAGAATCCTTTTTCTGTGACAGTTAGGTGCAAGTGACTATGAAAATCTAATTGATTTAATCAGCATAAGAAAAATACAATCTTCCGTCTTATGTGATTACTGGGCTACTTCAAAAAGAGTACCCCAATATTTCAAAACACGTTATTATTGTTTTACTCCTGTTTCCTACCGCCTATTTATGCACACCCGATGCCACACCAAATATTAGAGTTCAATTTACAAATATTATGCCTGATATCAATAATAATTCAAGAACCCAAAATCATCGAAGTCACTAGGTAATTTATTTATATTATATTACAGATCTATATTTAAAAATAATTACTAAATTAAATCTTGTTTTACTTATTACAACTAGGTATCACCCATCCTAAAAAATTAGCAAAGTGTTGGAATGTCAGATTTTACCATTGAACAAAAAGTTTGGGAAATCATGCTTCAGACTAATACTATTTTTTGTTATAAAAAGGATTTAATATATTTTTAACATAAATTTGGAATTATCATAATATTCTAATAATAGATATATACTGTGAAATAGTACCTGAAATAATGATGCAACCCCAGACAACCCTGCTACAAGTGCTACAGTTGCTGTGGGATGAAACTGGACTGATTTTATAACAGGCCCTTCCGTATATGTTTCTCTATTAAGGTCCTTTAAGCGTTTTATATCAATAGTTCCCTTATTAAGAACTGAAGATTTTTTCGAAAGAAAATTTCCACAGTGCTGAAATATACAGTATAATTCTTAGTTAATTTAGGTCTCTAATTTTAGAAGACACATTATCAATCATCTACCATACCTGAAGTAGCTCATTGTCCGATTCATCATCTGAATCATTTGTTTTAGACTTCCTACCTAGTTCTGCCCATTTAGGAGCTCCCATTATAGACTCAAATTTTTTTTTCAATACCACCGAGTATTCCTCAAGCGGACCTCCCGCTGAATTAATGATTCGTCCTTGACGTGCAGCAGCATCCTTCACACTAAAATAGCACAAATACTCATTCATTTGAATAACAAACTTTGAATTAAAGGTATTTGTATTGTGACCTTTGACCTATTTCATAATTTCTCAAAAATAAGTTGCTAACCAAATATCAGTATCTTCATCATCATGCCATGCAGGTTGCCTCTCAGGTGAAGCTAAAGTATCGGATAATGGTTGGTTATCTGATTCTGAGCTCATTCGGCCATCATCAACCCCAGAATCTTCATCTTCTGAATTGTGAGAAAATGAATGAGCTGTACTTTGTTGCTCCTCCCATTGACTAATGTTTTGAAATACATCAGAAAAATCTCCAAACACCATCTTCTCCAATCTGAAAAACATTTGAATAGAAGTATTTAATAAATATGTGTATAAGTATTCAATCAAAATATAACATTTTAAAGAAAAATACTTTTTCTGCTAAAAAAAAGTTTCAAATAGAATACTAATGAAACCTTATACAGCCAAAACATAGAAAGATGATTTAAGACACACAGCAATGTCCTTGTTAATTTCAACAATAACTATTCCATTTATACAAGTGAAATCTAAGAACCATAAGAACAGCTCCTACCTATCTTCCTCTTCCGTTAAGGTGACGCCCAAGGCCTTTTGAAAATTTGATTTTTTCCTGCTTTTCTTTATTTTACTAGTAACATTCAAATCAGCTTCACCTTCATCTTCATGTTTTCTCTTCTTTGAAAATTTTTTTCCTGAATGTACTCCTTGCAACATATTTGAGCCTGTGGACAAATAGTATGGAAACAGTACTATTCAAGCATACATACCAGTCAATTTATTTGCATTAAAGGAAGATAAATTGTTACAAGAATGCCAAATAGTAACAGATTTAAAATGGATAGGAAAGTGAAACAAAAGAAGTCACTGACTTACCTTAAAATGATAGTGGGCATCAAATGGCAGGGAAATTTGAAAATGTTAAATTAGAAAACCTTAGTCGCCTTCTTCAAACAATGTAAGAAAGGCAAGATGTCTAGCCACTGTGTCTGAAGAAGGGAACTAAGATTAAGGATTACAGTAACATGAAATTTAAATTTTGTTGTTCCAGATGCATCATAACAGTTTGACATAGGAGGGGGTGCCATCCAAGTGTCCATAACACGGTTGCTTAACCTGTTTCCTGTTCATAGATGATATTTTCTCCCTCCTATACAGCCTAGCCCTTAGGGGAGCTCCCACTTGGAGCAGCATGTTGTCTCACACCAACCACATCTTCAATGCATTCCTGGACAGAAAATACCCCCACAGACCTCCTCAACAAATACATAGCCCGGGTCCTTTTCCACTCACCAAGTCGCCAAACCCACCCTGGACCAACAGACAGTACACAAGTATTCCCCTAATAACCTATTATACCAGACTATGTAAAGTTAACTCATTTCTCCACCTGGCTTAAACGGAATGCTTGTCCTAAACTTCAGATGAAGACGGCAGTGCCTCAGAAAATTAAAAAAACCATACTCAACCTGGTGCCTGCCAACTGGACACTTCAGGTAAACCACCAATTTTATATCTCTCTTTACTGTCCTTATTAATTATAGTAAAGAGAGAGACTAAGTTGGTGACTTACCAGAGTTTCACAGATGGCAGGCACCACAAAGGGTTTCAGAGGCATCAGAAGGTTAGGAAGACATTTCCAGTGACTGCCAGCTGTCAACTTCGCAGGTTGCCAAGCTACAAAGCAGTTAATTGTCAAAGAGTCCCCTTATTCAAGAGTGTTTCTGAACCATGGGGTGGCCAGAGCACCAGTTAAGCCATAACAATCTACACCCAAGAAGCCAACAACTTTCAACGATGAAAAGGTAACAAGAGAAACAGGTTAATACATACTCTCACACAAACCTGGATAATAGAGATGCAAATTAAAGTTGGAAGGCATATACAATGTTAGCCCACCTAAAATGTATTAAGGAATGTTGGAAAGAGTTCCCAAAGATGAGTACAGCATCAAATGAACGCTTTAAGGAGGGTCAGTGTGAATCATAAGCATACATTTTCTGGTACTATATGAACAGGAAGGAATACCAGGAGATTCTGGGCTGTTGAATCAATGATGATAAGAACCCACACAATAACATGCATAATAAATAGGCTGGACAGTAGGGAATTTAATGATTTATACAGTCTTCAATTGTGGTGCAGAGCTTCAATTTCAAGCCAGCCACCACCTCTCTTTTTCCTTTCCAAACAAATTATTTTAATTATTTTGCAATGTCACATCCTTGCTTGCTTATGTGACTGGCTGGCCACCACATCATTCAGACACTGTCTTGAAGAATGAGGCCCAGGCTATTGAAAATTTGACATGTTACTTGTTTCCAGACTGACTATGGCAACTATTGATTGTAGGTAAGTCAACTGCTGCCGTATACCCCTCTCTTCTATCCAAATGAATCAATTGTTTTAACATTGTCACATTATTGCTGTATGCATACATACAAACAGAAATATATAATAAATGAAAATAATTCATCTGGATTGGAAAGAGGGATATAAAAAGATTAGTTTACCTTAAACTGGCAACCTACGAAGCAGTAACGAGTCAAAATTTTTAGTCTGCATCCCCTTCTTCACAACAGGGAGAGTCATACATGACAACATGAAATTATCCTTGTTTGAGAGAGAATCGTGTTGGTAAAATGTCAATTTTGACCACAAAATTTTTGGTTAGAATTACCATATAGTTTATATAGAACAACATAAATTGACTCACATAAAAATTAAATATGATACACAAAAAACTTCAAGAATTTGTGGAAAAATGGGAATCCTAAGAATACTTAGTTAAATAACCCAATAATTATAATTAGAGTAGTTTATTCAGTAAATATTGGCTGCAAAATTGCACATTTATTGAAAGTATACACGTTACACAAAATATATACTGGCTCTTAGAACTGATTAAATATAATTAAATGTTTAAGAGGAAATTAATTGATAGTTAATCATGAACAAAGATGACATAATTTGTCTTACAAAGTGTCTCCAGTATTTAGAAATATGGTTACATATGTTTATGGCTTTTATAATATATTCAAGACTGCTGCATAGTAAAACTTATTTAAAGCTTTACGTTGACAAACTCTGTAAAGTACATCACATGGATGCAGAAGTAAAATAATACCCTTGAGCTGAAACAGGACTCCTTTCATTAAATGTAAGATATGTTATCTCTATGATATCACTGATACAACGGCACCTACCTGTACACAAAAACGAATCAAAATTTTTTGTTTAATGAACACTACGTCTATTTTCCCAGCACCAATCTGAGAGGTTAGGCTCAAAAGCAACTGCTACGAAAGATATAACTTAGAACGACATATCTTTCATATTATTTTCGGATATCTACAGCTATAACATAAATTTTGACATAGTACATTCGTTCTTACTTTGATCATAATATTTCTCCATTTTAAACCTCAGTAATTGTACTAGCTTCCCCAAAAAATCATTTTATATGTCAGAGATCATAGAAGGTTATTTATTTCAACATGTAAGATTAATGAAAAACTTATTGGCGTTCGCAATAATTGTGGGAAATAATGAAATACTTCAAAATATGTTCCAAGACCATAGAATAATTTGAAATATCAAATCACGTGCTCAACAAAGCCCTCACAAAAAGACAAATTGACCATTCGTACAAAATACAACAGGAGTAATGACACACTGACTGCATCCCACCATATATCTGCCGTAAATTCATAAAATAAGCTTTTAATTCCGTGGAGTATCCGACTATTTAATACCAAAACTGTTCTTACGTTCCTCAACATCCTCGTCACTATCACCAGTAAAATATGGGTTCAGATCAATGAATCAGACATATTTAATATTTATTGCATTGCTTATGAGTGTCGGTGAGAATTCATTGGGTAAATATTTATACATTCTTATTCGTGAATTTCATTTAATTACAGACTATTGGAAATGAATTATGTAAAAAAATTAGCGTCAGTTGTTTTTTTATTTTGGTTAACAGGCACATGAGAGTGATCATGAAACAGGCAACTCCCCTTTAATAGCATAGGAAGGGAATTTAAATATATTCGAACATATTGTAAACATTTCAAAAGAGAGAGAACTAATTTACAAATTTAGATATGAAGACTTTTCGATATATCTTAATTTGTAAATTAGTACTCCATATTTTGTAAGGCTTGTCTGTTAAAATAGGGTCGAAATTATTATTTTCTATTATACTAGCTGCAGTTAATATTCTTTATTATAAAATATAAATTAGATAAATTATAGTAATTTAAATTATTGTTAAATTATTATTTTCGCTCATAGTTATATACGATCCAATGATAATAGTGTGATCGTCAGAGTATTAAACACACAACCTGGTGTATAATCTATGACTACATAATCTATACGGGTTCTTGGTTGTATTCGTTTCAACAATGAGTAGCCTACTTATCAGTAAACGATACTTGCACTTTTGATTAGGAAACGTTTAAACATTTTCAGATATATTTCAAAGTCAAAACTGAAATGGAAGGAGAAGAAATAATATGTAAGTAATTTAGTACATGAATTTTACTATTAAAATATCTCTTAATATTATAAATAAAATGCAAAGAATGGATATATTTTAGAAATAACTTTCGGGACCTCCTCAGTTAATTTCAAAACAATTTATTCTATTTCTGACTTTTGGCCAATCTTTGTATCTTGTATACCGATTTGCGTCTTAGTTAAAAATAAACTCATTACGCAAAAAAGCATTACAAACAAAAATAATTGATAAATTAAACACTATATAATAATAGTTAGTCACCTGGTTTGTTGGGTGTGTCCTTGTTCTAGTTTTACAACACCTAACGAAGCAACACGAATTGCATAAACGTTGTGTGGTATTTATTTTATGAATTTTTTATTTAAAGTTTGGTTACTGCTTTGTGTAATTCACCGCATTTGTTTCCTGCTTTTTAGACAGGTCTTATATTTTTAACATACACGCTGGCCTTTTAGCATTAAATCTTTTAAAACAACATATTTTGATTTACAATTAAACTAGTTTAAAAATAATATGATTGCACACAATTGAGTGTTCTGAATAATTGTAAAGCATACGACATAGGAAATTGTTAATATAACTACACGACAAGAGCAGTGACGTCATTCAAATAAATAATTATAATCATTATTATCTTTATCTTCATTCAACAAGTTGGTCAAATCATTTTTTCTAGCTGTACGGATTACTTTTTTATGATTTCATCAGGCCCTTTGTGCCATTATGTCATATTTTGTTAAATAAATTGTCGAATCTACTTAGATTTTATTATTACATAAATTATTACTATATGAACGGATTAGTTGTTATTTTTGTTACGAGTATTGTCTAAGTTTTCCATTGACTCAGGAATGAGTCCGACGTTTCGAATATTGATAAAAACTTTGTCTTTAGAAAATAAATAATAGCAATTAGAGTTTAACAAATAATAAACTTAGTAAAATTTGAAGTGCGTTATTCTTTCCTCCCTAAAACAGTTTTTTCCTGATCAAAGGGAAGAACGTTATACACCCTCCAAGTCAATGATAGGCATACGACATAGATAAAAATATGAATTACCTAGTTTTTCTTATTTATTTTTATATATGCGTCTGAAATAAAGGAAACCTATTTCAATTAATAAATACTAAAAACGTATTTTTACATATTTCGGGGAGGGTGTATTACGTCACCGGTTTTATTAAATTCGACTTTGGCCTAGTAAATTTTGATACTAGTATCAAAATTTAGTTGCAAATTATTGGTATTTGATTTAACTCCACATTACAGTTTCAATTATCTGTATCTCCTATAATTATTTCGAAAACTTAATTTTTATAGAATGATATTCTTCATTTACTTCACCAAAATTTGATTTTTTCGAATTTTGATATCAATCTTAAAATTATCCATTTCACCAATAAATTTTGAGCAAAATAATGATTATGACTGTCAGGCAGTCAGTCAACAGACTGAATTTAAACTTGTCAAAAGTTATCAATAAACTCATTCTTTATTTACGTCTGTATAGTTTAAATTCGCTACACGTCTAGCTTGATTAAGCAAATTATAAGTCTGTGCAGGTTTTATTTAGTAAATCTATGTATATTAATATATACGAATTTGGGCATTGGAATTAGTATTTAGAGTATTGTTTGGGCTTAGCGTAAAGGAAAAGTGAAAGGCATGTACCCCACCCGAGTTGGGCTCATGAGTACGAAAACTCCTTACAATTTTCCTTGAAGACGTACAGATAATAAGTGTTCGAAACTTCGTACTTCAGGTAGACAATGAAAAACGCTATCTACACTATTCTAAATGGTTTAATTGTATGTCTCATTTACATAAATAATTAAATAAATTTCAGGACCAGATTCAGAGTTTATATTTATAATAATAATAAAACAAATTTCTGTGCAAATTTGTACCTTCTTCAGTTTTATCACGCCCACCAAGCTTACGAACTGTACCTTTATAGAGGTGCTTCGGGAGAAGTTTGAACATTATAAAATTTTGAGTTATAATTCTAAATATATTGTATCTGATACTGTAACTTGTGGTTGACAATCGGGATGAAGAACTGAAGAAGGTATAAATACGTACCAAAACGTTGTTCATTTTGAATCAATTAAAAATTAGTCTGAATCAGATCATGAAATTTATTTCAATATTCTAAACACACAATTGCTTTGAAAGTAACTTTGTTTCCGTTGGATTAATATTTCACATTATATGAGACAATCTATTCTGTGTTTACAGTCAGCGTAATCCTTAGTCGTCAATTTTGTAATTGTCTTCATTACCTGCACGCTTGGCATCACAGAAACTCTTTAACGAGAGAATTGATCCCAGGGGGTGATATTTCCATCTTATGTTTCATTGAAGCAGTTTTGTTTTCAATGAATAAAAAGTTAGCATATAATTTTATTGCTATTTAATTATTATAAATGTGACGTTTCGTCTCCCTTTAGCAATTTCTGCCCTTCAATCCTCTTGTCTCCCTCGTCCGAATTAACGTTTCGGGATTATTTTTGAAACTTCGTCGCAAGTTGGATAATGAAAATATCATACCTTTTTAATAATTCTTTTATTAAATAAGCTGGAAAGCACTAGAACGAATAGTTTTTTTAGCTTCAGTATTTTTAGATACTAAATGTATTAACTGAGTTTCGTAGTGTGATAAATTACATGTTTGTTTACAATTTGGTTTTTCTTAACTAATGTAAAATTATGTTAACATTTAATATATATATATATATATATGTGTGTGTGTGTGTGTGTATTATTTATTAGAGAGAATTGGTACATATACTTCATTTCCAAGTACGTTTTATATATTTCAACGAATACAGGAATTCGTTCTTGTCGCTACTTAAGTCTTCCAAAATTTCTTTATTGACTTGTGTACTATCAAGTATGTTAACATTTAATATATTGAATAAATATTTATTTGGGTGACGTATCTTAAATTTCTATGAGTATTGTATACAGTCCTTGTCTCAGCGATTCGATCTGTGGCCCTTCATAAAGCAGGCTTACGAGCTTCTCTGTCACTGTCTTTGCATCCCCGGCAGTCATCGTTTCGTCGTATGGTTATTTGTACTATTCTGTCTATTTTTTCTTTATTTTCGAAAGCAATGGCTGCTGCAAGAGAAAGGACCTTTCTTATGGTTAAGCCAGATGGAGTACAAAGAGGACTTGTTGGAAAAATAATTAAAAGATTTGAATCTAAAGGTTTTAAACTGGTAGCAATGAAGTTCACGTGGGTAAGCATCTAATCATGAACAATTTTGCACGTTTTATATCCAATGAACTCACTTGATTGTGCTCATTCCAGGCCAGCGAAGAATTACTTAAGAAACATTATGCTGATTTAGCTGGAAGGCCGTTTTTCCCAGGTCTTGTGAAATATATGTCTTCCGGACCTCTTGTACCCATGGTAAGAGTTGCTCTTATTCTCATCGTTTTTAAATATACATATGTATACTATAAAACTATCACGTTACTGATTTAATAAGAATTCAGTTATGTGCTTGAAAAATGATTGCTATTCATTATACAGAATTTTAAAATAATTTGTATAAATTTTTTTAATTCATGTAAATGTTCTTATTTTAGGTTTGGGAGGGACTAAATGTGGTGAAGACTGGGCGTGTTATGTTGGGTGCAACAGATCCTAAAGATTCTAACCCTGGAACAATCAGAGGAGATTGGTGTGTTCAAGTTGGCAGGTAACTGAAAATATTATTTATGAATGAAAATTTATTAAAATATCGTAAATAAAACTGAGATAAAAGCTTCAAGTTAGAAATTAATTTTACAAAGTACCATTCATAAATATAACTACAGATTAAAGCAAAATATTTTGGTGAAGTTCATCTCACTCAAAGTTAGGTCCAAGACTTTGCACCTGACAACGGCAGAAGTGAATTTTGCTGAAACTTTTTATTAAAAAATTGACCCACATGAGAATACTTCAAATCAATACACTGCCATCTTTAAAAAGCTAAAATCATTTTCTTCTGTTAATGTTTCAAATTATATGGTATTTGTATAATAAAGGAACATTATTATTTTAGGAACATCATTCATGGATCTGACAGTGTTGAGTCTGCTCAAAAGGAAATAAACTTGTGGTTTGATTCTAAAGAACTTATTGCTTGGCAGCCAGCTACTGAAGCTTGGGTGTACGAGGACTAAACTCATTGATGTGCATCATTCCAGCTTTTAATCTTTACAGTGTTTTTGTAAAGATTTGACACGCCACTTTCCAGTTTATGTTGAATAAAACTGATATCTTTTAATGAATTTTTTATTTAATTCCCAGTCATGTTATATTTAAGATGTAACTACAACAAAATTTGAAGCTGTTGCTTTTTTTGTGTTCTATGCCAGGTGACTTAGGATGATTCTCAGATGTGAGAATTAATAGAATGTTTTATAGTTCTGCACATTGTCAATTGTAAACAATTAAAATTACATTCTTAATTGCAGAATTATTGGTAATAGGTCATGAGTTGGTTAGACTTACATTGTGAATGTTGGGAAAATATTGGTGATTAAGTGTGTGCAAGGTATGCCTCCTTTGCTTTGATTCAAGTTTTAAAGTTGTGCAAATATGAAAGCAAACAAGAAATTAAGTACAACTGTCCTGTGGAAGGGGGGCTTAGATCCTTGAAAGTTTGACATTTTAGTGACAAATTGTCAAAGGTAACTTGGCTGCAGTCTTTCCTTCAAAATGAGTTGCTCTCAATCACACTGAAGGGAAGCATATATCCTTGATCGTTAGTATAAATTGAATTACTACACATAAATTTTAGTTTGTTTTGGGCCTTAGCTTTCAGATGAAGTTTTATGAAGAGCAATAATACAGAAAAAAACTTGGGTTGAATGTTTTGACTCTGCTTTGTGGAATGCATTGTTGAGCTATATTTAAATTTCTTGTGATTTTCTGTAATCAAAATTTGTCAAATTTTTACAATTTTAATTATTAGTTTCCCAAATTAACACTTGATTCTAATTTCTTTAAAACTGTTCTATTTTTGGAAGTGTTCAAGTGAAAAACACAATTGCCTAAATTTCTCAAATAAGTGATGCATTGAAATAATTTATTAGTATAAACTAAATTTGGTCTCTATGGGAAGAAATCATTTGTTTTCTCACCATACCTGCTGTTCATCGGTATCGATCGGATTTTTCTGCACAGCCCACGAACTTTACAATTATGTAATGTTCCAAACCAAAAAGAAATATATCTTATTTGTACGGTATGAGAACTACAATACTATCCTATGAATATAAATTTATATTCCTTTCCAATTCGTATACACCGAAACGTAATCCCCAAAAACTGTGCGAGACTAATGAAAACAATTTAACAGGTTTCTATTTTTTTTTTAAATTCTACTAAGACAATTTCTGGAAGAACATATGGTATGGTTGACAGGTAATGTCGATATACTCTTTAATGGTTTCAGGCATTCCGACGCGAAGACTTACAAAATTGCGTCACCAGAACAAAAATATTTACGGAAATGATTGCAAGTTAATGCCTACTTAATATTTTTAATTAATTAAACCTGTATTTTAACAAAAGTTACGTGAAGTCTAGATAGTAAAAGTTGTTCGACGGGTGGAATTATTAACAGAAATAGATTTCACATTTATTACTCTGGGGCCCTAGCAAATAATTATATTATGGCAGATAAACACGTTTAATGGAGTTGTCTTCGGTTATAAAATAATTAAAATATAGGTTGAATGAAGTAAATATAGTATAGCGTTTATTGCTCTGCGCATCTAGCATCTAGATTATTATTGTTTTTTTAAAGAAAACCTTTACTGGGAAAATTTGAGTGTTAAATCATAATAAGATCTCTTTCTTTGTCAAATTTATATATATAATATTTCCTCTGTTCCTATTAAATGTCTTTTGTCGCAGTTATGAGTCCTCTTGTAGCGAAAGGTGTACTGGTATAAATATTCATTAATCATTGTAAAATAAATTCTACAATTGATACTGTCTTAGTAAGACGTGGGTTTACTGTTGTTTCAAGAGTCGTCATTAAGTCGACACCCTTCGTTAACTATATAATTTATTGACAACTAAATAGTTTTATAATAAACATTAACGAAATACATTATACTTCACTACTTGAATGAATCGAAAATTTAAGTATGCCTTCATACAGGAAACTTTCGTTCTTATCGGCAGGGAACTAAAGTCTCAACAATTCCTATAAAATTCAATTGAATGCGTGTTATAAATCCAAAGATTCTGTTCAGATTAAAAGACAAAATAGATAAAAAATAAGTACATGCAAAATAATTTCTTGTGTAAGTTACATTGCTTTGTTTCGCTACTTGCCAGAATTTGGTATTGGCGTTTCAATTACGCAGGAGGAACGCATGGATGCAGCAAAATAATACTTAATATTTAATATAAAGAACAACTATATATAATTAATATATTGTGAATAAAAACTTCTGTGGTAAAAAACTTAAATTCGTTCATGAAATTTGAACGTCCATTTCGGACTTAGTTATCGATTATTGGTTAAAAAATTGTTCAAGGACAAGTCAACGACTCAAGGTAAGGCAAACGTGGCTTATATGGGTAGTTTAAATCTTTTAATGAGTCTAAAATAAAAACACCAGCAATCCTTTTCTTTTGAGAATACTTTCCCTCACACACAAATTTATTTAACTACGAAAATTGCCCTATTTTTGAATAAGCTAATACCGATGACATTGTGGCATTAGGGTAGTCGGAAGATCTACAGAAGACAGTCAGCAGTAATTAGGATTGAAGGGCAAGAAAAGAAAGCAGAAATCGACAGAGGAGTAAGTAATGATGCAGTCAGTCTCCCATGGCCTTTAACTTATATAATTGAACATGTGATGAAGAAAGTTAAAACGGAATATGGAAAAGCAATCATATTTCAAGGAGAAGAAATAAAAGCCTGCGCTTTGCCTATGATGTAGTATTGGGAGAGTCATAAGAAGACCTTGAAAACATAATAAATGGAATGAACGTGGTGCTAGGGAAAGAGTACAACATGAGGATTAATACACGGAAAACCAAGTAATGTAATATGGGAAATAGTGGAATAACAAAGCGTGTTTAGGTTGAGAAGGGATATTTTGAAGGAAGTTCTGGAATTCTGCTACTGGGGCAGCATAAAAACTTGGGATGGTAGAAGTATGGTAGCCATAGAGTAGAATAGCACAGGCAAGGAAGGTTTTCGCGAAAAAGAGGAATTTACTTACGGGTATATAAATGTGAATATTAGGAAATCGTTGCTAAAAATGTTTGTATGGAGTGTGGTGTTTTATGGGTGCGAAACGTGGATGATAGGAGAATACTAAAAATCAGATGGGTGGATAGATCAACAATCGAAGTTCTAAACAGATAAGGGGAAGAGCGAACAATATGGAGGACGTTGGCCAAGAGAAGGGATAGATTAATAGGCCACGTTTTAAGGTATGAGGGTCTTGTAAAATTAGCATTAAACGGAAGTGTGTGGGGAAAGAACAGAAGAGGGAGTCCAAGGATGGAATGCTCTTAGCTGATTTCCCGAGGATGTGTGATGTGCTAGCTATACGGAAATGAAACGGCTTGCGCAAGATAGGTTAGCATGGAAGGTTGCATCAGACCAGTCTTTGAACTGAATACCACAACAACATACCTAAATTATGAACTGTCTGATTTATGGATTTAATTATTATAGTCTCACGTTACAGACACAAAACTGTAAAGATGCATTTATTACACACAGTAATTAATAGTTAGTACAAACTGTACTGACGTTTTAATTATAATGAATTTCACCCTTTACATTTATTAGTGTCTAGCTGAGCTGAAGGATTCGTTCTCGGAGTATATACGAACCGCAAATAAACTAAAGTTATATTGAACAAAAAAATAATTAACATAGTTTTTCGAACTCGATTTGGCAGAACAGTATTTAAAACTGAAACAAATGTTACAAATATGAAATATGAAAGTTTTACGACACCATACTGATTGCCAGCAATTCAGCTTCCCTTCAATTGAAGGACCAGAACCAGCGTCCAAAATTGGCAGCTCACAAATCTCACCAACATCAGGACGGCTGACGATAGGAAACATCCATAACTAACAGTGAAGATGGAATTCAAAATGCTGATAATTATCGAAAACACGTCAACCGAATCTCGCGGAAACTTTTCTGTACTGTATTTTGCTGTTTGTGGCTACGTGGTTGCTGGTTCTGGAATGTTCTGACCGGTTCAGTTCCCGCGTCTCGCCAACAATAGCGACATTGACCTTTGTGCAGTTAACCGACACATTCATTAAATAATGGGAAGGAAGTTGTGGAGCGGTATAAAAATTTGCATACATTTGTAAGGCACTTATGGATTCATAATAATAATAAACTAATCTGAAATACATACATATATATCGCAAAATTGTAACAAACTGTAATATAATATTATATATATAATACTTTATTAAAATTTTGCGATAATTTTCATGCCTAAACTTTTGTTTGTTTGCTTTATTTGGGGTTGCATAAACTACGATGTCATTAGCGACCGAACTGATTTAAGGCTAAACTTTTGTATTCTGTTTGTCCATCTATTAAACAAATTTTTAGAAGGGATGTTATTAGATATTTGAAGTTTTTTTCATTCCAAATATTGCAATGAATTTAATATAAAAGCAAATAAGCTAGATGAACAATGCTTTTGCATGGATTCTGTTGCGTGAATTTCAAATACCTCTAACTGGATCTAGAATTTTTTACTATAACTGAGATTATTCTCACATTTACGCACGAAGAAAGCAACGTAGTTTGCAGAAGTATTGCGAGCTATTTATTTTTATCTACTAATTTAGCTATCTGTTTTCCGATATATCAGTATTTAAATGATCGTTATAAACTCGCACAGACGTTTTATTATTTCAGCGATTTAATAATGCCGAATTAATTGTGCACAATATTGTTGTACGCGATTGTCATGTACCTTGCTCTACCTTCCGCATCCCCCCTTTTCAATTTCCTTCCTATGCTATTAAAGGGGAGTTGCCTGTTTCAGGATCACCCTCATGTAGCCTGTTAACCCCCATCCCTCCGCCCAAAAAGAATAGACCTAATCAGGACGAAGTCGGGAACATGAATGAATACGATGGGTTACGAATTACATTCACCTTATCGGCCAGAAAACGGAAACATTAAGGTTCGGTACGATCGGATTGGACGAGGTAGCTTCAAAGCTAGGCTTCTGGAGACATGGGGTGACAGATGGTATTTACCAGGAATCTATCTGGTCAGCCCGTGGGAACAAGAAAATTGACCTGACGCCTGGACCTGTTCCCGGATAAACAGATCAAGTATTTACGCCGAGCCTCCGCAAGCCGGAACAATAGAGGCAAGTGACTTCAAAACAACAATTTGTTATGCAGTGCCCAAGGATCTGAAGGACACATGCCGAAATAAACGATATCAGAAGCCTAACCCTCCATGAGGAGAGAGTAGAAAGTGCACGCCCACCACGAGAGATTTGGGAGGGGCGTGGAGATTAAAAACCAGGGTACACTATTCCCCCCCCCCCCTTGGTCCATGGCCATGGTAACTAACTTAAGACTCCTGCAGGCTGAGACGACCTTGGGCAGTTTGAGAGGTGTATATACGGGGTCAAAGACCTTCAGCATACGGTGAGAGTTGTTCGCTGATCCCATTGGACCAGTCGGCTAACTGTCTCTCAATATTGGTCAAGGCACGGATGCGAGATTGTTACGTTCCCACAACAATCCAGTCTTCTGTCTTCAGAAGGACGCAGGAGTAGTACCCACTAGCCCGACCTACATGATGCAGGTTTTATAGAGTTTTCCCTGCATAAACTTTAGGTGAAACACCGGGTAGGATCGTTTACACTATAGCCTGGGGGCCCTAGTCAGCCCTTGGCTACCTTGCTCTACCTTCCACATCCCCCCTTTTCAAGTCCCTTCTTATGCTATTAAAGGGGAGTTGCCTGCTTCAGGATCACCCTCATGTAGCCTGTTAGCCACCATAAAAAGAGAGAGAGAGAGAGAGAGAGAGAGAGAGAGAGAGAGCAGTTTTTAGAAAAATTTTCCGACACCTTTGGGAGATAACCTTACCAAATTCAAACAGTTACGTCGTTGAAAATTTTATTTTATTGGACGGAATCTTATAGAACCATCCGTCCGACTGAAAGTTTTGTGAAGATAAATCGGCAGAGGCTATCAAAATTCAAGTGCGAGTCGACGAGCAGCCCTGGAGTGACGAAAACAACGCTCAGCCTACCTCCGACGCTTGGGTGACTCAACAACCAGTATTCACCAGCCAGCAAGGACGTCGGGGATCATCAACAACGCCGTACCTACCTTGTTGTTTCTTGCCTCTGGTAGCTTCTCTATAAAGTGTTCGCCTTCCTTCAATATTTTCTTAATAAACCCATTGAGCATTAGCTTTCCCTGAGAAAAAGTAACTAATGTTCCCGTAAGCGTGGGTCCCATAAAATCCATAGTTGAATAAACCCATTTCTGTTAAAATTAAATGTTATAATTTTTTTATCCCTTATATTGATCAAAATAATAATAATATAATATAATAATAATCGTCACAATTTAAATTCATCTCCCCCACCTAGCTTACCACAATGCTCACTTTATTATTATTGTGAGCGGCAGAAGGAAACATCGATGCCCTCATAGTTAGTATTATACACCAAATCTTAACATCCAACATTTAATTTAAAAAAATCCTATTCACATGATTTCTGATCGTGTCAATCGTTATTCTTACCGCTTCTAATTGCCCTTTCCGCTGGAATAGAATTTAGAGCCGTTTCCATGTTTCGCTCCGCTGTATTACACTGTATGCATCAGTTGGAAAGTCAGCTCTTCATCAGCATTATGCAGCGGAAATGCAACGGTTTTAAAATCTTTCTGAGGATGGTCGTTTACTAAAACCGCGTGCAAAAGGTGTGCGTTGCTACCAAAAATTCTCCCTAAACGTTTGTGAATGTTTGCTATCGTTCGCCAATCACATATTTCCAAGCAGAAGTAGATATGCAAAGATTTATTATCACTTCACTTATCCGATTGGGAATTTATTACATGTGGAGTTCCTCAAGGATCAATTCTTGGGACTTTACTTTTTATTCTGTACATAAACGATCTTCCAGGATACGTAAATCCTCTAAAATCGATTCTCTACGCGGATGATACAAATATAATTATTGCAGATAAAAACTTCGATAATCTGATTAAGAAAGTAGACAACGCTCTGAATGG
Organism: Eucriotettix oculatus; assembly: GCA_034510155.1. Classification (NCBI taxonomy): domain Eukaryota; kingdom Metazoa; phylum Arthropoda; class Insecta; order Orthoptera; family Tetrigidae; genus Eucriotettix; species Eucriotettix oculatus. The sequence goes on from CM067377.1 coordinate 59,589,664, forward strand.
TCTAAATATTTGGTTTAACGTGAATAAATTATCCCTCAACCTAGGTAAAACTAAGTCAGTTCAGTTTAGTGCTGATGCTAGTAATAGACCCGTAGACAACTTCTCAGCTAATGCACCTTTCCTCGGCCTTCGGATTGACGATAAATTAAAGTGGAATGACCATATAGATCTGCTTGCCGGAAAACTAAGTTCAGCTTGTTATTCTCTGAGAACACTAATGCAACACGTTGACAAAAAGTACGTCAAAATGGTATACTTCGCGTATTTTCATTCAATTATGAGCTATGGCATCTCTAATTGGGGAAACTGCTCCAGGAGTAATGAAATATTTGAGTTGCAAAAGCGTGCAATTAGAATACTTTCTAGCAAGAATTCTAGATCGAGTTGTAAACCTTTCTTCAAAAATTTTCAAATACTTACTTTACCAAGCGTATATATTTATGAAATATTAAATCTTGTAAAGCGAAACACTAATTTGTTTCAAACAAATAGCGAGTTTCATGAATACGCGACCAGAAATCGTTCAGCTCTAAGGTCGGACAAGCATCGCCTTGTTCTACACCAAAAAAGTATTCACAATACTGGGATAATTTTATACAACAGCCTTCCGCCAGAGGTTAAAAATAGTACCTACAAAAGTTTCGTGAAGCAGAGTAAAACTATTCTTTTAAATGGCGCGTTTTACTCGGTACAGGATTTTCTTAATCGTCCTTCTAGTATTTAAAATCAAGGTTCCTGCAAATGTGTTTAAAGAGCTGCCTTGTAAATTAGCACACCACATATCTTTAAAATTTCTATTGTTTGTTCTGCTCTTTTGTCTTTTTTTGTTTCATGTACGACGGAAGGACAGTTTCCTGGTCGCAGAGCTCCAAGTAGTTAAAACTCCATTGCGTGTTCCTCAGTGTGTGCTTGTTTGTGTTTCCCAGTGTGTGTGTGTGACATCGTGTGTCCGTGTTGTGTTTATATTGACTTTTGTCTATATGCATTTTCTTTTATTAATTTATTTTAAGATTATTTGTCTTTAATTATGAACTTTATTTTGTTCATTTTTAATTTTTAATGTATGACGTATCCTATTTCCTCAATCGAGGATTAATGGAAACAACAATAAATCTAAATCAATCCAACTGGATAATGATTGTTAAAGTGAATTCGGGAAGAAAATTATTGTAACTCCCGCATTTATATTTACATCTGTTTAAATTGGAAGACAAACATAAAAAAGAAAAGAAAATCCATTTCTTAATAAAAAGGAATAGAAGTGGTTTAACTTTTTACCGTATATTATAGAAAAGTTTTGAATTACTAACTGTATTGGACAGGGTTTAAATTTTTAATTCAGATTACAAGGTTTTTTGGGTATATTTTGCCACCCTCGCCACGATACATCTCTGACTCAATATATTATATATTGTACAATCTTATAAATCACATGTAACATAATACAAGAATATAATAAAACAGTAAAAGATGCTGTTCCTCACCCTTAGACATCACATAGTTTCGAAAATCTTGATCTTAAATTTAAGTAAATGCAATACTCTTAATAACAACACAAAAAATTCTCACTCAAAGTACTTTATTATGCTGTTGTTTCTTGAGACTGGTCTGATGCAACCTCTATGCCAACATATCCTGTGCAAGCCTTTTCATTTCTATATAACTACCACATCCTACATACTCCCTAATCTGATTATCGAATTGAATCCTAGGCCTCCCTCCTCTGTTCTTAACCCACACATTTCCCTCTAATGCAAATTTTACGAGACCCTCATGTATCAAAACGTGGCCTATTAATCTATCCCTTCTCTTAGTCAAACTCCTCCCAATTTTTCTCTCTTCTCTTATTCTCCTTAGAACTTCCTGGTTAATTCCTTTATCCTCTGCTTTTCAGTATTCTTCTATAGCACTACATTTCAAAAGCTTCTATACTTTTCCATTCTGCAACTCTTGCAGCCCATATTTCGCAACCATATAACACCACTTTGTTATAGGCATACATATTCTTTGTAACTAATTATCTCAAATTCCAGAGGAGGCGTCAATTAATTCAAACCACTCTTACTAATGACTATAACGTCGGCATTAATTTAATCTAAAATAATGAAAATATTTCACAGCAGTTTATAATCAAATTGGATTGGTCTTACATTTTCGAAAAGTCCGTAACTCTTTCTCTGTGTTTGTTTCATTGCTCAGACCCGGGAATTTTGAAGTTGAACAGGTCTGAGCACTCCACTAGTCTGCTACTGTATCCTTACCAAACAGGAGTGCGATGCAGTTACTCTGTGCCAACTCAACTCTCGCCGAGGGGGAACCCAATCCGCAAAGCAAGGTTGCGTCTCAGAAATAGTTCCAACAGTCGCACAGGAACCAGCTCGAACCCACGACACAATAGGATACAGGATGAGACGCGCCTCTGAAAACTCATTTAATCTAAAAATAGCCTCTGGTCCGTTCCGCCCGCGATCTCAATTTAAGACTCATATTTACTGTATTGAAACAAATTCCAACAGTTACAAATACTATTACCATAGCTTTACTATGACCTTACTCGGTCAAACCCTAAATTACTCTCAGTGTTGCTCTTAGATTCTGAAAATTCATCGAATATGCAGCGGCAAGTAAAATTAACAACTTAACAATATCAAAACATCCAATATGACAGAAAGCCACTAACTATATTATCCAACAAATTAGAAACGTTACAACGTTTCGTTCACCGATCTGTCATCCATCGAATGAAAATTTTTCACGTTTGGACCATCATATTTAAATTAAGATTAAATGGGCGTGAAACATGGATGATAGGGGTTGCAAAAAGGAAAAGAATAGAAGCCTTTGAAATGTGTGAATTCTGAAAAACAGATGGGAGGATAGAGTAACTTACCAGTAAGTTCTAAACAGAATTGGGGAAGAGAGAACAATTTGGAAGACTTTGACTAAGAGAAGGGATAGACTAATAGGCCACGTTTTAAGACGTGAGGGTCTTGTAAAATTAGCATTAGAGGGAAGTGGAGTAAGAATAGACGAGGGAGGCCAATGATGGAGTGCGACAAGCAGATTAGATAGGACGTGGGATGTGGTAGCTTTGCATAAATGAAAAGGCTTGCGCAGGATAGGTTAGCATGGAGGGTTGCACCAGCCCAGTCTTTGTACTGAATACCACAACACGAACAATAAGAAGATATATCTATTTGCACCAATTCCAAAAGTTTAACATTAAAACAAACTTTATTAAGTATCAACATTGAGGGTGAAACGTTGTATAGTACCTAATTTGCTGAACAATATAGTGGCTTTCTATCTTATTTACTATTTTGATGTTTATTTGCTAATTTTATAACTGTCAGATTAATATATTGAACTCAAGAAAAATACTATTATCAACACATGCTTTTTAACGTTACGGAAGGTTACATGATTACTCATTATTTCAATATTAATAATTTTACAATAAAAATTAAATAGACAATTATTTAAACACATGATACTTATTCAGGACAATAGATTAAATTACTTAATAATAAAATGTTTGACAGCTGAACTCCTGTCAGCGTCGCTGCCTCATATTAGAAAGACCCTGGGCTCAAATCCCGGCAAGGGCAGAGGATATTTGTGTTTATATGGTTCCATATTGAGAAGTTACAACAGTTAAAATAATACCACAACTAGTAAGAAGAAATCGCTGATAACCCAAATAAAGACGCTAATGTTCTTAGTAATCGATACGAGAGTAAAAATTTAAAGAAATTTGTGATTGTAAAATTTACGTGCACCAAGTTAAACGTTTTCTGTGAGAGCGCACGGACCATTGATGCACCGACAACGCTTGTAACAGAGATATTTCCAAACATTTTCGCATCCATTGGCAAGTGTGAGTGGCTCATGTCTCCACCAGCCAAATATACTGTAATGGATTACAAGTTGGCGAAGTAAGCCTTAAGTTCGGCGACGCATCTTGTCTGTGTGTGGCTCGCTTTCCCCTGAAATTCCTTCGGACAATGAAAACGACCCCTTTTCTGCTATATAGCACAAAGGACCCTTTCACAAACAAAAGAGTGAGCCGTCTCTAATTTTCGGAAAAGATTTGCCTCCGTCAAGTTGTAAGTTGGCGTGAATAAGTTGGAATTGCTATGGAACTAATAACAAACATGTGCGATGGTACTTGTTTACGCCCGGCAACTGAGAATTTCCCTATTGGCTGCAATTGTTGAACTGCAAGCCAATGGGTACTATTGGAAATCGCGGCCGATTGGTAGAATTAAGTAGAAAGGCTTTGGGTTCCTACCGAGGAAGACGTGTGAGCTGATTCTGAGGCATGGAGACAAAAAAAAAATGATAGCAGCCGAACGGAGAAAACGGTGAGCTGCCGGCAAATGTTGATCTAAAAGTAGAAAATTGAGAGCATCCTGCAAGACAGAGTAAAACGAGAGCTGCTCTTGGGACTTCAGGAGATTCACTACTTCTTGGTAACAGTTGCCGCTAATTTTCGCTCAATGTGACCACGAGATTAGCCCGATGCAGCCAACGAGGATAGATAGCAAGTGCCTCCAGACCATCAGCGCAAAACAGACCACAGCCAACATCCGCCAGACAATGCAGCGGCAGACTTCGTCGGTATCGTTCATTTTAATTTTATGGATTTCACATTGCCAGACCTATTGCTATGAATAACATTCCTTCTTTCGGTCTACCCCACAGGTGACACTGATTTTATTGAGCCTCGACATAAATTATTATTCAGTCCTCTGAAGACGATGGCGGAGTTAGCTGTCGAAACTTTGTATTTTACAAATGATTTAACCCGGGTGAAATCCCGAGAAAGTTTTATTCATCCATCCACCGGGAAGGCCTACATTCTCTAGTAAATTATTATTACTAACGTTTTTCATTTAATCGTTTAATTCAATTCTCTTATTTTTTAAATTTTATTGCATTAAATTCAGAATTATAAATCAAATATTTTCTTGTCTATTTAAAACCTTTCGTTAATTGATCCCTTATGTATACTAAATTAAGCCTTTTTTATTAAAATTGTTGCGCAACTGTGGACCTCAATAATTAATCTTTACGGATAAAATTGAAGTGTCCGTCTATCTGTCCGTATGTTTGTCTCGAACAGACTCCGAAATGGCTCTACGGATTTCAATAAAAATTTCAAGGTTTGAAACAGGAATTATACCTTAAAATTTCGTAATCTTTCATTTCGATATCTTAAAGAGTTCACAAATTCATGGAATTGCTCTTTTTTGGGGGTTGACAGGCTACATGAGGGTGATCGTGGAACAGGCAACTCCCCTTTAATAGCATACGAAGGACATTGAAAAGGGGGGATATTAAAAGTAGAGCAAGGTAGCCAAGAGTTGACTAGGGTCCTCGGGCCATCGTTTTAAGGATCCTACCCGGTGTTTCACCTAGAGATGCTGGAAAAGCCTTGAAAACCTGCATCAGGCAAGTCGAGTTTCGTTTTTAGGGCAAAATAAAATTGACTATTTCGGTGCGAACGAAGTCGCGGGGGTTATCTATTATTAAATATTAAAAATAATTAATCTTAATTAGTAAAATTAACCTCCCGTCCGCACGTAATCTTTACAATATCCGCTCATAAACTCAATAATTAAGGCATTGTGGAAACACCTTAATTTGGTTCTAATTTAGAATTATTTGATCTGCCACAGCAACCCCTCAGCCCCCTACACAGCACAGCACAACCCATCTCACGAACGCTTGGGCATGATTTTGAACGCTGTCAGTCATCTCAATGAATTTCGAGGATGAGCCGAATTTTCTTCAGCCAGATGCCAAGTCCTCGATACCTGCCCAGTGGAATAGAATGAGTTTAATAAATTGATTTTTTAAATGAGGGATCGGACGCATGTGCTCACCTCTGATTACAATTTTTTTTCATGGAGACAAGCAGTTTTTTTTACTGTTCGAAGCTTCGCTCTCTATTGTTCGTCTTTCGCAACGGAAAACCCGGACAACTCGTAATATTTTCAAATTAATTATTTCTAATGGCCAGGCAGTAGTAATGCACATCTGATGAGGGCTCAAGAAATGTTAAATAAACAGTGTTTTAAAAGTTTTGCTAATATCCCTATGTTTCAGTAATTATTTATGATTAGTTTTTAACTGACTTCTTGGCCATTATATATTGAAACCCAGTGAAAAAATTTAAAGCTGGCGGTTGCACCCTCTGCCGCGTTCCCTGCAGCTGCGCCGTTTTGTAAAGTCTACCTGAATCCTTCTCACCACAATAGTACAATTTTTTATTACCTCTATTTTAAGTTGTATCTAATTCCGAGGCAATTACCGACTGCATATCTACATCGAACTTAAGCATACATTAATACCATTGTTTGTTCAAACGATAACTGTTTTATGAACTGTATAATTTACAATAACGGTGGGACAAAATACTTTACTCCGAACTCATCACTTCATAAACCGCAATCCGACATTTGTTTTCATAAAATCGCTCCAGTTGGTTAGAAGTCTGTTCATTTTATAATCCATCAAACGAAATTCTTCTCGATTAATAGCCAATGGTAGTAATTAAAAGATTTAAATTAGTTATGGTTTGCATTGTTCTTATATGCCACAATAAGCAGTAAAACAACCTATAAAACTGAAAAAAATATAAAATTTATTAAAATTAAATGTTGTGTACGAACAACTGTTAATAAAACAAGTATTAATAATAAACGTTATGTACGAGCTACTGTTAATGAAGTTTATTTTAATTTTTTTCTTACTTATTCTTATTTATTGATTTCCAATCAATCCGATATTGTTCAACTATTCAGTTTACTGTGTGAATGGTTAGGTCCCTTTGTTTAAAACAACGCGATTGCGTTAAACAATTACCGAAAGCGATGAGAGGTGTTTTATTAATGGTGTGGATTAATAATTCCAAAAGCCTTGAGGATTTTCTAAATTACTTCTATAACTAAATGGGTTATAACAGCCTCTTTTAAGCTTTTATTTTATTTCAACAATGAACTATACAACAAATTATACTGCGTCTCGACTCTCATTTAATACATCTTCAGGTAAACTGAAATGCCAGATAGACTAATTATTTATATTTGATGCGTGGCCTGTAATTATTTGCATCTTCATTTATTTTTACAGTTTCCCCGAAGAAAACTCAAATAATAGACGAAACGTAGAATATTTAAATAAAATAAAAACTGACAAAGAGGCTGTTATAACTCATTTAATATTTATTTAAATGTCAGATAAACTAATTACTGCTATAATTGTTTAATTGCTTTCGGCAATTTCTTTGTAATTTACTCGGACGAAGAAATTGTTTAAAGCTTCTCTACGACTTTTTTACTTGCATGAACAAAATTAATTCATATATCCTACATATCTATTAGTAATTAATTACAGTTTTCATTTTCTTTTATCAAGTTCAATTACGTTATAAATCCGTAATATGTACGTTTCTGCTTTGATAGCATATTTCAGGACTATAACAAAAATAAATATGTTTATATCATACCCCAAATGTTTTTCTTATTAGGGGCTACTATTTATAATTTGATAAACATTTTCAAGAATATTGGTCAACTTGGATTTTACTAGTGACTGTCGACAACTGCAACAGTCAACAATAAACATGGATATGAAAGACATTTTCATTTTATACGTTATAAAGAAATTACCCACAGCTAATACTAAATTCAACATTATATAAATATTTTCGAATAAATGTATCACCCTCATGTAGCCCTCATGTTAACCCCCCCCCCCCCAAAAAAAGTATAAAAAATTCCTCTCCAGCAAACTCGTCTCCCGTCAATCTGATGCAGGTTTTCTAGGGTTTTCCCTGCATCACTTTAGGTGAAACACCGGGTAGGATCCCGGGGGCCCTATGCAGCCCTTGCTCTACGTTCCGCAACCTCCCTTTTCAATTCCCTTCCTATGCTATTAAAGGGGAGTTGCCTGTTTCAAGATCACCCTCATGTAGCCTGTTAACAAAAAAAACTGTAGCTTTCGGTCTTACTCATCAGGATATACAGTGACTGTAAAATTATACTAGTATTTAGATGTTAGTTACAACCCTGTCACCTTAAATTATTATAATTAACAGTTGTATTCTGATGAATATGGCCTGATTATAAAGACCGAAAGCTACAGTATCGATTGATATGTAACGTCAAGAAATAAGTATTGTACATAAAGATTAAAAAAAAAGAATAATGTTGAAGCATATTGCAATTGCCATATTTGTGTGTACTTAAAAAACATGAATTTACAATTTATTTAGTTACGATAATCATATTTAATTACGAGCGCGCGCGCACACACACTATATATATACATATATTATGCATATATTAAACATAATATGATAAATTTCAGTCATAATTTGGAATTAGTTTGAATAAAAAAAATTCAATACGAATCTCATATGAAATTACGGGAAACAATTCATTGTAGAGTAATGGGTATTTACAGTCTTTATTTATTTGATACGTGGAACACGGCACTTTACTAGAGTCTGGGCGTTATCATTGGCATCGCATAGTTTCAATTCCTCATCTCAAGGTATTCTAGAGTAACAACCGACGAAAATGCGCTAAAATTGACATTTGAATATCGGGAAAATTAATTACTAGAACACAGGATTAGTCTTTAAAAATCGTGAGATCTGGGACAACGTGCTGTTTCTGTATACTATAGGGATGAAATTACGTGTAACTACAAGATGGAGTTGTCCTACAGATCATTTTTAATTGCTGAATATGGTAGGGTCTCAAAATTGGAGGAAAATAATTACCCAATATTATGGGTAGACTTTCAGCTACCATTGTTAGAACTGATAATTGAATGAGAAACTTGTTAAACAAAAACCATCCGATTTATACAATTTTCTGGCAATTCAGCTTAATCCAAGAAAAGCGTGAAAAATGTATTCAAATTACAACTACTGAAAATTTATACCACTTGTAAAAAATCAAGCGAATAAGTATACGTGAATACCTAAAAAGATACAAGCAATTATTGAATTTATTTTTCCTCAACTAGCCAATCCCACGGTAAGATAAATTCATTATATCTTAATTTATGGAATGACCACAATACCGAGGATTTATGACGGATTGTACGAAAAAAATTAATACAGGTATTTCCAATGCTAAATTCCTCGTGTTGGATGATATCCAGAAACAATTAAATATTATTTGACGCTTCATGCAATATAGAAAATTGAAGAAGTTCGAATTCTTTATTGAATTGCAGATTAATTAATTTTAAAATGTTAACTTTATTGTACTAGTCGAGCACGTGTTTCGCCAAGAACCTTCCAGAAACGGGAAGTACAATTTTAATTTGACGATGACTATACGCGATCGAAGCTTCTGTGTTCTGGAATATTCTCGAAAGATCTAGAGAAGGTCTTTCACGTAAAAGGAAGTACAGAGATTAAAGTCGTGCAGTGTCTTAAAGTCTTAATATGTCCCCTTATTCTTCAACTTTAACAGGTAATATTGACAAAGAAGGTATAATAAATGCAAGTAATAATTATTAAATTCACCTTTTTATGGAATAAATGAACATCTATAATTAAAACACTTGTAGAATGTTCTGGAAAATGGGCGGAGCTTGTCCCAGCGGAAGTTACGTATAGCGGTGGGACCGCCTTCAGACACCGGCTCGCGTTTATAAAAGAGACTGCGTCTCGTGCCGGTTAATATTTCTAAAATTCTTAGCGGCTAGTTCGTGTCGCTCGGAGAACAGTTTCTTTCAATCTTTACTGTCGATATATTGTAAGTTTGCGTTCTGTAGAATTGTCTTCAAGTTAATGTTGTCAAATTTCTTGTTACTTATCACCTATTTGACAATTTGATTTCAGATGCCAGAAGACGTGAGAATGGAAGAATCCGGCGAGGTTGAGACCTTTGCCTTCCAGGCTGAAATTGCTCAGCTTATGTCCTTGATCATCAATACATTCTATTCTAACAAAGAGATCTTCCTTAGAGAGCTGATTTCTAACTCTTCCGATGTAAGTATGAAGTTTCAGACATGTCTACTATGCTAGTTAAGTAATCGCCATAAAGAAATACTTATCTTGGTTATGTGTTTCAGGCTTTGGACAAAATCCGTTATGAATCTCTGACTGATCCATCTCGTTTAGAGTCTGGCAAGGAATTGTTCGTAAAGATCATCCCTAACAAGACTGATCGCACGCTCACCATAATAGACACGTAAGTAGGAAAAATTATAACTGCTTAAAGGTCTCCATTGTACTAAAAATCTGCTTCTTAGAAATATTAACTTTTAAGTAGAAAAATGTCTGTAAGGCTTCATTTATTGATTGGTCCCAATGCTTTTGCCATGTGAGGTTTAGGACTACAATCTGGCAGTTCTGTATTTGTAGAATTAAATTGTGATTTAGGATTTAATTCTAATCTTGTTGGGCTTTCTTTCTCTTCTTTAGTGTTTGTTCAAAGGTTTAATGCCCTCGCTGGAGTTAAGTGTTCCTGTGACAGTTGTCAGCAATTTCACTTGTCGTATTATTCATTTTGTCCCTGAATTCGAATTGCTCTAGGTATCGCCAATCTTAAACATTTTGATGTATTCAAATTAAAAGAAAAATTTAAACTATTAATTTTTAGTTTGCTTTTTTGTGCTCTTAAAAAATGGCAGTATTGTGCAGTTTGTTTGAAGTAACCAGATATTGCAGATATCTAAAACTGGAGTTTTAGCTTATGTAGGAAATTTGTTTTAGTGGGGTAGACGCAAACTCAACGTCTGGCTTTTGTAAAGAAACTTCCATGAAAGCTAAGAGTTACTGTGATTAGTGTGTGGCTAAGATATTCTCTAGGCACATTTATTCGGTTTGTTACAATATATGCTTGAACTGTGCAAATGTACAGTATCTGGAGGTTCTTTCTTAAGGCAATATTTTCCTTTCCCTTTCTAGCTTATATACTACGCATAATAAGTGAATTGTTAAAACACTTTTATAATAAAGCTATGCAAAAATTACAATTGGAGAACTAGTTATGAAAATTATTTAAAATAGTTTTGATAGTTCCTCTTTAAAGTATATAATATTAATCAGGATTGTAACATTATGCTTCTTCTGGATTCTTTATTTCTCTTGCAATGTCTGCCTCATTTTCCATTCTTTCATTCTCAGACTGACTTCATAGCCCTTCAGATTTTAAGGTTAATAACATGCTTTATGAAGTAATTAGCTTGTGGTTATCCAGGATATAAATATAAATTTCCATTTGGATATTAGTTATTGAATAGAATTATTTGATTCCAAAATTTAAGAATATAGACTATGAAAGTTAAATTCTATAAAATGCAGATCAATTTTACCATAAGTGTATCTTACTTGGAATTTTGTCTTATCATTTTCCACTTAGGAGGTCCACTGTTGTCTAGTTGTATGTAGTTGTTTGACAATGATTTAAAGAATAGATTTTTAATTCATTTCTGGAAAACTTTACCAATTGAAGGGTACTGAACACTTGGGCAAATTTAATAGGTTGGTTATTCAAGATTTCTCCCAAATCTTTCTCTCCTTTACTAGTTAGTTATTCACTGGGGGTGTTAGTACTGTCGTCCAAAGGAGAAAGGCAGAAAGTCTAATTATGCTTATGAGAAATGTGTGTAAATTTGAACATGGTTTTATCCCTGCCAAGGAATATGAATTTGTCTTTATCAATTATAATACACACATGAAATATTTTCAAAGCTCCCAATTTTTACTTGCCAATCTTTACTGGATGGCATAGTAGGCTTACTTATTTTAGAACATAGCATGTTTTCTGAAACATTACACAAGTCATTTTGTAAATTTTGCTAGTGTGGATTGCAAAATGTACTTTAATGTTGTAGTACTTGATTTCTTAAAGTTCTTTAAAGTGTAAAAAGTTCAGTTTCAGCAATTGTAATGAGAATTTTCTTTCTGTAAATGAAAGAGCATGAAATTGTTATAAATTATTAAAGAATTCTAATCAAAATATGCTTCACAGGTTTTCATAAAAATATACAATTAATTCTGATTTAATCTTCTAAAAATTGACATTAGATTATACCTCTAGTTTGTGTTTCTAGATTAATAAATCTGTTTTGCTTTTTACAGGGGCATTGGCATGACTAAAGCAGACCTTGTGAACAATTTGGGTACCATTGCCAAGTCTGGAACCAAAGCCTTCATGGAAGCCTTGCAAGCTGGTGCAGATATTTCCATGATTGGACAGTTTGGTGTAGGTTTCTATTCTGCATACTTGGTTGCTGACAAAGTGACTGTAACATCAAAGCATAATGATGATGAGCAATACTTGTGGGAATCCTCTGCAGGAGGTTCATTCACCATTCGGCAAGATAATGGCGAGCCATTGGGCAGAGGTACCAAAATAGTTCTGCACATCAAAGAAGATCAAACTGAATTCTTGGAAGTAAACAGGATTAGAGAAATTGTTAAGAAGCACTCTCAGTTCATTGGGTACCCAATTAAGTTGTTGGTTGAGAAACAACGTGATAAGGAACTGAGTGATGATGAGGCTGAGATGGAAGAGGAAAAGAAGAAAGAGGATGAAGATGAAACTAAACCCAAAATTGAAGATGTAGGAGAGGATGAAGAAGAGGATAAAGATAAGGAAAAGAAGAAGAAAAAGAAGACAGTGAAGGAAGTATATACAGAGGATGAAGAATTAAACAAGACAAAGCCCATTTGGACTCGCAACCCTGATGACATCAGCCAAGAAGAATACGGAGAATTCTATAAATCTCTTACAAATGATTGGGAAGATCATCTTGCTGTTAAGCACTTCTCTGTTGAGGGTCAGCTTGAATTTAGGGCTCTTCTGTTTGTTCCCAGGAGAGCTCCATTTGACCTTTTTGAAAACAAGAAAAGGAAAAACAACATTAAGCTCTATGTCCGCAGGGTTTTCATCATGGATAATTGTGAAGATCTCATTCCAGAATACTTGAATTTTATCAAAGGTGTGGTTGATAGCGAGGATTTGCCTTTGAACATTTCTCGTGAAATGTTGCAGCAGAACAAGATTCTTAAAGTAATTCGTAAGAACTTGGTGAAGAAATGTCTTGAATTGTTCGAGGAACTTGCCGAGGGCTCAGACTATTTCAAGAATTTCTATGAACAGTTCAGCAAGAATCTCAAACTTGGAATCCATGAAGACAGCACCAATAGAAAGAAGTTGGCAGACCTTCTGAGATATTCCACTTCGGCATCAGGTGATGATGCTTGTTCATTGAAAGACTATGTGGGTAGAATGAAGGAGAACCAAAAGCATATCTATTACATTACTGGTGAGAGCAAGGATCAAGTTGCTAATTCCTCTTTTGTAGAGAGGGTCAAGAAACGTGGTTTCGAAGTTGTTTACATGACTGAGCCAATTGATGAATATGTTGTCCAGCAACTCAAAGAATATGATGGTAAGCAGTTGGTGTCTGTCACTAAAGAAGGGCTGGAGTTACCAGAAGATGAGGATGAAAAGAAAAAGCGTGAAGAAGATAAGGCTAAGTTTGAGAATTTGTGTAAGGTAATGAAGGACATTTTGGACAAGAAGGTTGAGAAAGTTGTTGTCAGCAACAGATTAGTAGAATCTCCATGCTGCATTGTTACTGCCCAATATGGTTGGACTGCAAATATGGAGAGAATAATGAAGGCACAAGCTCTGCGTGATGCATCAACAATGGGTTACATGTCTGCTAAGAAGCACTTGGAAATCAATCCAGACCATCCTGTTATGGATACATTAAGGCAGAAGGCTGAAACTGATAAACATGACAAAGCTGTAAAGGACCTTGTGATGCTTCTGTTTGAAACTGCACTTCTGTCTTCAGGATTCGCTTTAGAAGAGCCACAAGTACATGCTTCTAGAATCTACAGAATGATTAAACTTGGACTTGGCATTGACGAAGAAGATCCTCAAGTAGCAGAAGAAGAGAAACCTGATGCTGAAATGCCGCCTTTGGAAGGTGACAATGAAGATGCTTCACGAATGGAAGAAGTTGATTAAACAGCATTTTAGTTCAATCACATTTAATTGCATTGTATTTATTCCATAATTTCATGTGTTCCTCTGCACATTCCATTTTGTGAATGTTATGTTGTACAGTACAAATAAACTTGTTTTGTAAAAAAAAATACTATTTTGTAAAATAAAACAGCATATTATTTAAGTGTTTTGTCTTTAATTCACTATCATGTGAGCAGTGTTCCATAATGTCATTTTCATGTTTGTTTAGTTATCAATATTTGTTGTAATGTTACTTAACTTGACTTCTAGGTTATATAAGCTAAATTGTGGAGACCTGAACAAAATTTGTGTAAAATAACTATGCCAAAGATGTTCAGAATACTTTCATACAGTTATGCAATTTCAATACATATCTTGTTTGGGAATTTATTACATTTATTTGCAAATTTTGTGCTGTGATTAATTAGTACGACGACTTCAAAGTTTCAAAAACTCAATCTTGTCAATATTGTGCACTACTTTCATAGCGAAACTTGTAACCTTTGAACGAAGGAATTTGCTTCTTAATGTTACAAACTTTATTATTTGAATAAAGAAGGCAATTGAGTAATATATTTATAAACTTGGTTTGTATACACTGCTTATCAATTAAAAAAAAATATATTACTACAGCATTGCCAATTAAACCTTGAGTTGATTTGCTTTCATGATTGCTCTGTTAAGGGTTCTTTGCTAATATGTTAATTCCTTGTGATCTTTATTTCACAATTGAAACCTGCTTACAGAATCTTTTCTATTGATATATTAATTTGGCTATTACTTGAAACCTATTTTTTACTTTAAAAATTTTTAGGTGTATACAAACCATTTCATTCAAAATTATCCTCTGGAAACCGTACTTAAATCTCAATCATGGTCTTGTACCCTTCATAAATGGATCTGTGTTCTGTATCTAATATGTAGAGGTAGTTTGTTCAATTATTTTATTAAAATAAAAACATTTTATTCAAATTCTCTGACCTCAAGCATCCAGCATATTGTGAATGTGTCAAATTGCACAACTAATACTTTCCTAGTGTACTTCATTTTCCACGTTAATTTTCAAACTAATGAATCTTTTGTATCAGTTCTGAAAGATTAGATGTGAATTAGAACTAGTAATACTCCACTTGCATTTCTCTGCTCTTTGTGAGGTACTTGGCAATATTCTTATGGTTTTAACACTCCACATTTTGTGAAAAACTACCACTTAATGTTTTTAATTAAATTTGATATTTGTATGAGAAAATTTAAATTTCTAACATTTGTTAGACTGCTTTTGTCCATCTACTTCTCAACATTTGTTCTTTAACATTTCATTCAATTCAATGGACTAGACTTTTTACTAGTTTAGAATAGTTGCACAATTTGATTGTATTGTACCAATTTTTTAGATTAAGTTAAATAGAAAATTTTTTTATTACTGTGAAAATAATTTTTGTCCATGGGAAAAGTTGCAATTCAGACTCCTACATAAAGTGGTGTGAGTCTGCTTTCTTTGAATAAAACATTAAGGGAAAGAATAACACGGGGTCCTGAAGCAGTACATTGCTCACAAATTGAAAAATTTAATTGATGAATGAGCACATCCTAAAACTCAACCTTTTGCTAATATAATGTATGCTTTTCACTTCAAGTAATTTAGATTCTAGTGATCACAATTTCAAACTAGACAAAAGGTATTTAACAGCCAATTCTGTATTTAGATTATTTTCCATCATGTGCCAAGTGAAAGTTAAAATGTGGAGTATTGTTTGATTTCATTCTAAACTACAATACACTACTCTATAAAAATTCCAACACCAAGACGGAGACAAAAGATTAAAATGAAGTTTATTCTACTCTAAAACTGCCCTAATGCAGTGGTTGCACTTCATATTGCCCTGAATATATATGGGATGAGATCACACATTGTATCCAATGGTGCCCCAAACCATCACACTATGCATTTGTCTGCAATGTTCAACAATGCAGATTTGATAGTTTAATATATATCCAGGCATCATCGTAGAATAAGTTGAAGTGGGGCTCATCCAAAAACGCTGCATGTTGCTACTCGTACACCAGTGATGGTGTACAAGTGCCCATCACAGTCTGAGGAGTTGGTGGTTGCTGGGCAATGGAAGCTGATGCAATAGTATGCGATCTACTAGATCAGCATAAAATGATATCGATGAACTGTTGATGGTGACATTAGTCCAATGTCGATTCAGCACTGTAGACGAAGCTGTAGGTCCATCACGACCATAAGCATAAGATGGCAGTCATCACTGTCACAGCAGCATGCTGTGTACGAACTGTAATGTCATGTTATAACAAACCTGATTATTGGAGATCAATCATTCTTTCCTATTTGAAGTCACTTAAATGTTGATATTGGGCCCTTATGCTTTGACGAGGCATACCTTTACTAGCTTTCAAGTTTCCACCTTGAATGGAACTGCTTTACTTACTCATTAAGCCACATCACTGCCCTTTGTGATGACACAAGCAACATTGCTGTTGGGGCCTATGTGTACGTTATCTCGCTGAAAGCTTAATTGTTAGCGGTATACTGGTCTACAAATCCTCCGAGTTTGTATTCGTTCAGGCCATTCTTTCTGGGTGTTGCATTTTTCAAAAACAGTAGTGTACTTGAACTTGGATTAAACAGGTAAGAAACTTTTATGGATAGATCCAAGAAATCTGCCATACAATTGCACTTATCAAATCACATTTCTTTTTCATATTTATCTTTTGAGACAGGTAAATATAGGTAGAAGAACAACACAGTAAATTATAAGGTAGACCCCTTTTTTTCTGTCCTTATTATTTTACTAAATAATTACTATAGTTACAGATAGTCAAAATAATACTTCTGATGGACAAGCTGCTATACTGACTGTCTTATGAGCTTTTAGACATTATTACATTTTGGAAGTTTGTGTGGATGAGAAAGTTGTTTTAATTCATTTTCACAAGATTGAATGCAAATATGATAACACTATTCATCTTATAATACAGTTTTTCCTGCATGAAGTCAACATTGCTTGTGCAGATCTGTAATTATACATAATAATCTATTTATATGATACCATAATAAATTTACTACAAAATCCTCTTTGACGCCCACATCCCATATTATTTATTGTGTATTATTTCTTCACAACATATTTACTGTTATAGACAAAGTAATCTGTAACTTATAAACTTATCTGGAAGGATTTTGTTGTAATGATTATTAGAAATTTTAATTATTTTTGGAACATATTTGTTTTAGGAAATACATTAATAATATTTGCATTTATCCAATTAATCATTTGTTCTAATGCATAGTTTAAATTAACTGTCAATGGAGAACCTCAATTTTACATTTTATAATTAATTTTAAAAGCACTCCATTACTAGAAAAGTATACATTGTCAGAATACTGTTGCCACAAAGGGAATATCATGTTCAGTATTTCTAAATTAGAAGAAATAAGGAATTCAAACTTCAGAAAAATGATATTTTATTATTAAAATATACAGAGAAGAATGGAGTAGAAATAGATTTTGTTAAAAGAAAAGGTAACTGGTTGGGACATGTGATGAGAGGAACTACTGTTTTAGAAGTATCAGTGGAATGAGTAGAAATGAGAGGAAGAGGTAGGGAATTACAAAAATACAAACCTGCCATTTGGCAGAATGATTCTAATTTTTATGGATTAAGTGTAGATAAGATGTTCATAACTTATTATATAAAACATAAATATTAAAATAAATAACCAATTTATAAGAAATTAGCAATCCAATAATATCAATGAGTGAATAAATAAACTGGATGATGTCATGACATCTTTGAAGGTGATCCAGTTCAACTTAACCTTCTTTTCAGACAATTCCTGAAAATTGATCTCTGAGGATTTTGCCTTAGGATTAGTTGTTGTTTTTGTAGAAGTCAGTTTGACCTTAAGTGAAAAGCTGGCAATCACCATGTGAGTGTGAAGTTATGAATTTTGAGAGGTAACCGCCCCCTTCGTCAGAAGATTAGGAATGGCACTCTGAATGAAACTGGCCGTCATTCAGAGTGCTATTCCTGATCTTCTTACGAAGGGGAGGGTTACCTCTGAAAATTCATAACTTTCTATCCCTTGAAATAGTTTACAAAATGACGAAAGCATCTGGCACGCGTAGTATTACTAGCACATCTAAAATAGAACTAAAATATAATGTATATGGTTTCATATTGTTTCCATTTAGCACTATTTTAATAAAAAAATTGTTTTCTGTTGGTAAAATTATTAATATTTGGAATTATTTAAAAATAGATCAATATTCTCAATGTAAGCCACACAAACTTCCAAGTCCTTATTTTCCCTTGATATGACCAGGATAAAAGCATTTCACGTTTATTAAGCGATGATATTGTAGTATGAGGGGAGTCAGAAGAAGACTTGGAAACCGTAATGAATGGCATGAATGTGGTCCTGGAGAAAGAGTTCAATATGAGGTTCATTAGAAAGAAAACCAAGGCAATGGAGTATAGCATGGGAAACAGTGGAATAACAAAGGGTGTTAGATTGGGAAGAGATATTTTGACGGAAGTTAAGGAATTGTGCTACTTGGAAAGCATAATAACTAGGGATGATAGAAGTATGGTATAGGATAGCTTAGGCAGGGAAGGCTTTTATGAAAAAGAGGAATTTACTTACAGGTAATATGAGTAAATATTAGGAAATTGTTACTAAAAATGTTCACATGTAGCGTCGCGTTATAGGGATGGGAAATGTGGAGGATAGGAATTATAGAAAGGAAAGCCCTTGAAATATAGGAGAATACTGAAAATCAGATGGGTGTATCACTAACAAGGGAGTTCTAGACAGAATAGAGGAAGAGTGATATGGATGATGTTGACAAGGATTAGACCAGGTTTTGTATCATTAGGGTCTTGTAAAATTAAGAGGGAAGTGTGTGGGTTAAGAATAGACTAGGGAGGTCATGGATGGAATAGACTGAGCAGTTTAGGGAGGTTATGTAATGTGGTAGCTATGCAGAAGTGAAAAGGCTTACCAGAATAGGTTTGCATAGAGGGTTGCATCAAACCAGTCTTAGGACTGAATACCACAACAACATTGCACCCTCAAGTTCTCTAAATACTAGTTTGTTCAATTGTCCTCTGTTTATTTAAAAGTGGACGTTCATGTGTACTGCATTTCTAAATTCACTAAAACATATATCATAAGCATACTGTAGAACTCCAAGATTGTTATCTATGGAGACTCAACTCTTAATTTCTGTAATAAAGTTTAAATGTATACATAGTTCTTGGTGAAGTATAAATAATTTAAGTCTTAGTCAAAATGTACCCTTATTGGTCAATTTATGAATTGTAGTGTATTTTTTTTTCAAAGTTTTCATTATAGTAATTCAACTCAAATAGACGCAAGCCAATATGTTACTATAAACTGAATTATGTCATTAACAACACACTTAGCACACATTTTAATTTGATTACAATTGAATATATTACTTTCAATGACTCACTTCAATATGCCACAATACAAATATTCCCTTTCATAAGGAAATAGTAAAACAGCCTGTGAGTCAGATGTTACATGTCAATTCATTCCTGATTTGTAATTGTTAATAAAGTTTATATTAAATCTTTTCTTATACGCTGGTTTACTATTTCTTGATTTCCAAACAGTTGGATATTGTAATTAATTATTCCCTTTTATATTAACCTTCTTAAAGTCTTCTAGACACAAATTTTTCAAAATACATTTCACAAATCCGCCAATTACTCTGCACCTACAATATTTTATTTTTAAATTCTATGAACTTACCTTCCAATTATATATGATCCTTAATGATCATTATATGTTATGAATTCTGCCATTTACAAAAATTTAAAGGAATTATGACTCTTCATTGAAGGCACTGCCTCAATTTTTTCCTTAAAATTTTCAATTTAATCACTTATTCACTCTATTATTTTCAATCTATCATATGCATCTAACTCCAATTATATATTTTATTTTACGATACCCAATTTGGTTCTATATAACATAAAAGTTACCAAGTACATTTTTCAGCTCACTCCTATGTGGCAAGCACACTTTTTACTTACAAATGCAATGTTTGTTGTTGTGGTATTCAGTTCTAAGACTGGTCTGAAGCAACCCTCCATGCTAACCTATTCTGTGCAAGCCTTTTCATTTCTACATAGCTAACAAATCAGAAATCTTCCCTAATCTGCTTAGCCTATATCATTAATGGCCTCCCTATTCTGTTCTTACACACTTCCTTCTAATGCTGATTATACATGTCACCAAACCTTACCTATTAATCTGTGCCTTCTCTTGGTCAAAGTCCTCCAAATTGTTATCTCTTCCCGTATTCTGCTTAGAACTTCCTGGTAAGTTACTCTATCCATCCATTCTTCTATGGCACCACATTTCGAAAGCTTCTATTCTTTTCCTTTCTGCAACCCCTATTGTCCATGTTTCACACCCATTTAACACCACACTCCATACAAACATTTTTAGTAATGATTTACTAATATTCATATTACATTGTCTGTAAGTAAATGACAGGCAATAACACATGTTTTATTTGTTCAAGCTGTTTATTAGTGGGTTTTATTATGATCTGAAATAATTATAGTGCAATATGATAATACAATAAGTAAAATATACTTTATAAAAGCAATTTGAAGCAGAACAAGTCTCTTTCCTATTACAGATGCTATGCAGTATTATTGTTACGGTTGTAATCTAAATATGTATGTATGACATGTATTTTGAACACTATTACCTTAAGAAGGCTAATATAAAAGGGAATAAATTGCAATATCTGACTGTTTAGAAATCAATAAATAGTAAACCAGCCTAAAAGAAAATATTTAAAAAAAAATTATTAACAGTTACAAATCAGGAATGAACTGTTGTGTAACATTTATCATTAATAATGTTCATTTAAAATCTTTTCTGACTCATAGGCTGTTTTACTGTATACTTATAAAAGGGAATATTTGTATTGTGACATACTGAAGTAAGTCATTGAAATTAATATGTTCACTTTAAATCAAGTGTATGTTATGTGGAATCTTTAATTTGATTCATAGATTTATTTGGAAGTAATGGATATTGTTGTGAAGTTAAAAAGCCAAATGCATACAAAAATTTGGTGATAAAACATATAAGACAGTCTAGCATAGTGTTTCCCACACTCCACTTGGGAGGAACATGATTATTTGGGGGCAAGGGAGAAAGGGGGAGTAGGGTGCAATTAAAAAATTAGCTCATCTAGACTTAAAAAACTGCGTGCTATGAGTATATATCTACAAAATGACATATTGTTGGTATCTCAATTTTAAATAAGCCTTTTCTTTTTATATAGCCAAACTTGAAAGTATAGAGTAATGTTGTTGTTGTGGTATCCAGTCCTAAGTCTGGTTTGATGCAACCCTCCTTACTAACCTACCATGTGCAAGCCTGTTCATTTCCTCATAACTAGCACAACTCAAATCCTCCCTAATCTGCTTAGCGGGTTTTATCCTTGGCCTACCTCTTCTGTTCTTACCCTACATATTTCACTCTAATGCTAATTTTACAAGATCCTTGTGCCTTAAAACGTGGCCTATTAATCTATTCCTTCTCTTAGTCAACATCCTCCATATTGTTTGCTTTTCCCCTATTCTGTTTAGAACTTCCTCATTAGTTACTCTATCCATTCATCTGATTTTCAGCATTCTCCTAAAGCACCACATTTCAAAGGCTTCTATTCGTTTCCTTTCCAGAGCTCCTATTGTCCTAATTTCACACCCACATGCCACACTCCATATGAATATTTTTAGCAACGATTTCCTAATATTCACGCTAATATTACCGATAAGTAAATTCCTCTTTTTTGCAAAAGCCTTCCTTGCCTGTGGTATCCTACTCTTTATGTCTACTATACTTCTATCATTTCTAGTTATTATGCTTCCCAAGTGACAGATCTCCTTAACTTCCGTCAAAATATTCCTTCCCAATCCAACACCCTTTGTTATTCCATTGTTTCACAAACTTTACTCCATTATCTTGGTTTTCCCTCTTTTTCCAGGATTCCATTTATGTAATTTATATACATATTCATACATACATACATACATACATACATATATATATATATATATATATATATATATATAATTAATGGGGAAAGGACAGAGAGATAGAAAGAAGATGACTGACCTGAGGTTCATAGATGGTAGAAACCTTGTGAGGTTTAGAGAACTTGAATTTTCGGAGGCACCGCCCCCTTCATCAGAAAGTTAGGAAGACATTTCCAGTGATCGGCTAACCGATGACTGAGCAGTCATAATTTGCTGCTCTGCTAGCATAGAACATAAACAATGAGGGTTCGGGAAGAGGCAAGTACTTTTATGGGGGTTTAAGATGCATACTAACACAGTTGTAAGGAGGAAAGAGTTGAGTTTTTGTAGTCCAGGGAAGTAGGTAATGGTTCGAGGAAGACTGCGTTCTGTGTGATGGTTAGGGGTGGAACTGGCTATTTGGGAAGTGGAGAGGGCATGGGTTCTTTGCTTCTGGAGGAGGTCTACAGGGTAATTTATGTTGCAGAAAGCATTGAATATGCAGTCGCTATTGGATGCTAGGCTGTCCCAAGTAGAACATATACGAACTCCCCTGAGGGCTAGACTGTAGGGGAGGAATCGTTTGGTATGTTCAGGGTGGCAACTGGAAAAGTGGAGATACTAAGGGTGTTAGTTGGTTTTATGTGGACAGAGGTGGTAATGAGGCCTGAATTTAGCTGTATGTCCACATCGAGGAAGGTGATGTTAGTTGGGGAATAGTTCCAAGTGAACTTGATGGGGAATTTAGTGTTGAGGAAGTCTGTGAGGGTATCTGGTCCATGGGTCCATAGCATGAAGATGTCATCTATGAACCGGAACCAGATTAAGGATTTGAGTGGAGAGGAATTTAGGTGTTGCTGTTCCAGTTGCCCCATAAACAGGTTGGCATAGGAAGGGGCCATCCGGGTGCTCATGGCAGTGCCGCTGATTTGGTGGTAAATTTTATCTTGGAAGGAGAATAAGTTTCTGGCGAGGACAAACTGGGTGAATGCTATCAAAATGCGGGTGTTTGGGAGGGAATTTGGAGGCCTGTGAGACTGGAAGTGTACGAGTGCCGACAGGCCACTGGTGTGATGGATGTTGGTGTATTGTTTTTGAGGTTGCGGATGGCTATGTGCTGGGCATGGGTTTGGTTGAGTTGTTTGGGGAGAGAGTTGATAAAGGTTGGGAGGTCACATGGGTTAGGAGGATACTAGTGAAATTTTGAAGTGGATGGTTAGGTGGCAGTTTAGGAGGTAGCAATTTGGAGGGTGCTTTAAATTTTACTAAGCATGGGGCTGCAGCGTTTAGGGGTTCTGGGGTATATTTTGCAAAGTGGTGCTTCCACTGGACTGTCTGACAGAATTTAAGGGTATCACGGCAAGTCTAAATGGGTCTAGTGTTGGGGTGGGGGAGAAGGTGAGGCCTTTATTGAAGATTGAAATTTCATCTTCATTTAAATTTTTTGAGGACAGATTGAGGACACTGTGGTTTAAGGGTTTGTGGGTCTGGATGGGCTTGTTATCGGAGGTTTGATGGAGCTGGATTGTTGTTTTGGAAGATTGAAGACGTCGGTTTTGTTGAGATAAGGGGAGTGTGGTTGGTTTGGGGCAGCCAGAATTGCATTGGTATTTGGATGTTAACACTGACTGCCTGGTTGAAGAGGTGGGAAAATTTTTTGAAGTGATTTAATGTGGTGACATGCCGCAGATTCGTCGCGTGTATACAGTTGGCGGCCGCTTTATGGCCGTAATCGGGAATTTCGTTGTGGGTGATGCAAATTTTTCGGGTGTGGGTGGGAACCCTCATTGAGAGAGAAAGTTGGTGACCTGGTGGGGTCAATTGTTTATGTTCTAATCTAGCAGCACAGCAAATTTTGGCTGCTCAGTCGTCGGCTAGCCGATCAATGGAAATGTCTTCTTACCTTTCTGATGAAGGGGGCGGTGCCTCCGAAAATTCAAGTTCTCTAAACCTCACAAGGTGTCTACCATCTATGAACCTCAGGTAAGTCATCTTCTTTCTATCTCTCTGTCCTTTCCCCATTAATTGTTTTTATATATATATATATATAAACTACAATTTATTTAGAGATTATTGTTCACTATGCCTAGTGAAGGAATAATACATACTGTGTAGCTAGATTGCTATGGCATCACTTGGCCATCTCACCTTTACGATCAGGTCAGACGGCACTAAAGCTGACTAAAATTGGCCCAATATAAATTTTTCTGTGGCAAACATCAATCACCAAATTTATTACACAAATCAAAAAGTGACACCATATTGAATGTTAAAGTTGCTAAAACAAATAATAATTACTAAAACTTAAACTTATAAAAAAGTTTTTCATATGAAATATTTTGTTCTCAAAATTTAGTTGTCTATTATATGTTTTGAAACATTATTTATTGTTTTCTCTTAATAATCTCTGACCGAGTGCTTCCTAAAACTCAAATTTTGGCCTGAATAAGTTGTAACTTTGCTTCATCTAGGAAATAGTTCAATATTGTATTATAAAACACTACATATGTTTTATAGAGGGGCATCAGAAGACTCAGGTGGGGGAATGGTAAAATGAAGGCCGGGAAACGCTGGTCTAGCACACTTAAACTAACAGCAAACAGTTTGACAATTTGAAATGAGTTCCTCAAAAGATGATTTCTGTTTCTTCTGTGTACAAAGCCTAGCATTGGCTCTAGTGCCATTGAGATTAAAAACCTGATTGAATAGTTAATGAAACATGTAAATTTAGATGATAAAAATTAGAAGAAGTGAGATATCTGTTGATGAACATAACCAGCTGCAAATTTTTCATGTCATTCTACTCTGTACATTGTTGAACACTAATAATTGTCTTCCTTTGCATCCTTTTTAATGTCCATAATGTTTGGTTATTCTTTGAATTGTATTACCTTTGCTCATTTTACTTCAGTATGTTGTAAATGTTGACAGGGACCACGGATGTTGGTCAAAATATCTATTTAGTTTAAGTTTTAAATTTCTTGTTAATTTTAGATGTTTGTTATAGGGTCATTAATTCTATGTAATAACAGCTGCTCCACCTTTCTTTTTATAGACCCTACTTTTCATAAACCGTATCAGGCATATCCTAGGAATAAATTGTTTATTGTATGACATAGGTTTAGTTCCAGGTCATAGAAGAAGAAGAGTGGAACTTCTAGATGATTTGAAGATGTAAACGAAAATATATTAGGTGATAAAGGCAGATGGTCTGAATACCACAATGTAAAGAAGAAAATTTACAAATCAAGTCCAAGGATCTGACACTACACAGACAATTTACTAATATAACCATTCCATTATTCAACACATTTCCTGTATTCATTTTATACACTGATTTTCCAGATTATTATGACCACCCAATCAACATGTAATTGAACCATCTTTTGCCTTCAATACTCAGATCATTCTTCTTGGCATAGATTCCATAAAATTTTGAAATGTGATGTGAGGTATCTGACAGCAAACCTAATGAAAAGCACTCTTTAGTTGAGTGAAATTTGATAGCTTTGGATCCAACTGACAGATGTCTCTTTTAACTTTGCCTTACAACAAATGTATAAAAGAATCGTGAGTCAGTGATTTGGGTGGTTGGGTGCTATTAAACACCATAACTCTGCCCTCACCAACTTGAAGGGTCATGCACGTAGGGTCCATGCTGTCATGCTGTCCTAACTGTCATTCTGCAACCTGTAAGATGCAAATAGAAATGTAATTCAACACCCAACTGACCAATCCTCGTGTTTCTCTGTGAATTGGATACATTTTCTCAGGTTAATTACAGAAAGCAAAATTGTTAGAAGTAGCAGTTGTCTTCAATATCACCATACTATTCAGTATAGGGCGAACACTGAGTTCAAGGAGCTTTTGAGAGTATCCCTGAATTAAGATCTGCAGTAATTTGATGCTCTTCTGTTGAATTGTTCCAGTCTTACTACAACCTAAACTGCTCGAGATGTGACTAGTTTTTGACCACAACTCGCTCGTTCAAAGCCAGATTCCTGGTTGTTACTCTATTCTTTAAAACGCTTTAACATCTGCTTTCGGAACATTTAACGAATGTTTTGCTCCGGAATCAATCATCCGATGTCAATGGTTTTTAAATCGCTTAGTTTATCAATGTATTTAATTTGATTAATTTATTTCCTCAGTCCTCTCGAATGAGGAAATATGATACATAATTTCATAAAAATTACAAAAATTTTTCACACTACAATTAATAACAAATAAATAAGAAATTACACAGCACGCGAGACTAAACCTAACACACGTAACTAGAAAGAAGCGCCAACACAAACGACGGACCAAGTTACGTCATGGAACTGAACGACGCGGAATCTGATGTTTCGTAGAAACTCCGAGCGGTATACGAACACACAAAGAAAAAATCAGGAAAACTAAACAGGAAATTATGAAAGCAACTACATTTAACACGTATGAAGTACAGAAAATTTTAATTCTAAGTGACATGATCAAAAACTACTACACAGAGTAGAATATTTTATACTGGTTCACGAAACGTGTGTAATTAAAATTGTTTCTTTTTTTGCGTCTAGAGGAAGGCTATTATTTAAAACTATCCTCGAATAGTGAACATTTCTCTGGTAAAGAGCAAGGCGGTGCATGCCCAATCTATTCGCTATTCGCTCAGCAATTCTTCGTTTGCTTAAGAGAGATTCGTGTTGTGCTATAGGAATTTCAAAATTTCGTGAATATATACAGAATAAGTAGAGTTAATTTGATACGCTGCCCACGTATCACTCCAAATTCGGAATGTGTCACGAATGATGACAATCCGCAGTCGCCCCAGTAGGCCCAGGCTCTCAATGGGCTGTAGAGCCAAAGAAGAAGAAGTAGAGTTTTGAAAAACTGTTTACAAGTAGTTCTATCATCCGTACTCGAAATTATTCTATTGGCACGCTTTTACAACTTGAATATTTCAATGCTCCTAGAGCTATTTCCCAATTTGCGATCTCATAATACATAAGGGGATAAAATACTCAAGGTTTTAAATAAACATTGCAGACAGAATCAGTCACATACTAACTTATCTATGTAATCAGTCATTATGTAGGAATTTTTCCTGATATAATTAAGTATGCAGCAGTTACACCCATCTTTAAGAAAGGAAGATTTTGGCAAATACCGACCTATATCCTTTCTGCCAGTAGTATTTAAAGTATTTTAACATGTAACTTATAGTAGGGTTGTTGATCACTGAAGTAAATATGATTTTCTTACCAGCTCACAATTTGGATTCAGGAAAAAGTGATCAACTGACAAAGCTATTTTCACCCTCACTTGTGAAATATTAGAGCAACGAAACAAAAACAAAGATACCCTTTTAGGACTTTTCTATGGCCTATCCAAAGCTTTTGATTGTGTAGCCCATAATATCCTATTAAAAAATGAAGTACCACGGAATAGCTGGAATTTTCCATACTTGGTTCTCCTCTTACCTAGCCAACAAGAAACAAAGAGCTACTTTAAACGACACATTTTCTGGACTAATGTTTCATTCAGACTGGGGACAAATAAAGACTGGGGTCCCTTCAGGGTTCCATTTTGGGTCCGTCGCTATTGTTAATCTATATATAAATGACTTACCCAAAGCCATAAATTCTTCCTTTAAAACTTATGACGACTTTTTAGATGATACTAGCCTTTTGGTAACAAATATCAAAAAAGCCTGGAAGATGCTGCCAATGATACACTAACGCAGGTGCGTCACTGGTTTTCAGTTAATGGCTTGTCAGTCAATTGTGATAAGACAGTTTCAGACAAACATTCCTACATTGAACTCTGTAACACTAACAACAAACAATTGTGAAATAAATGAACTTGAATACACAAAATTTTTAGGTATATCTGTAGACCATAACTTAAATTGGAAGATATTCCAAACTGTCTTTATGTAACAAAACTTTGGTGTATAACGAAATTATTAAACCCACCTGGTCGTATGGTATACAACTATGGGGATGCGCAAAAAAAATAATATCAACCAAATACAGACATTCCAAAATAAAGTTTTACGTGCCTTGATGAATGCCCATGGTAACGTTAGAAGCGCTGATATCCGTAGAGACCTTGCCATTCCAACTGTCAAAGAAGAAATTAAAAGATTTGCGGGGAAGCACGAAGAAAGGCATGAAAACACAGAAGTTCTTCAGCTCTCGGACAATAAAAACCTGTTCAGAAGACTCAAGCGAAGGAAACCATTTCAATTAGTATGAGTAATAAATTACAAAATAAAGCACGCTGAGTGAGCGTGAAATAAAGTTGTAGGACAACATTGAAAACTGAAGGATGTCATTGGACTAATTTAGCTAATAAGTAACTAGATATAAGAATTAACAAATTAAAACTAACCAGATTTACTAAGAATTTTAACCTTTTTCAAATCTTATTAAAACTAATGACGTCTAAAAGGTTTTTTTATATCAGTTATTAATACTTTTGATTTAACAATGATTTGTTAATCTTAAACCACACATTTAGTTTAGCCAAAGTTCTGCCTGTCTACGTTTCTAACAATATTATCAACATTTTTTCATGAAATTACTTTATTTGTGGCATTATTGCTTTTAGAGGATGTAAAAATCCTGGAAGATCATTAATATAAATAATAAAAAGTAAATGTCCAAGAATTAAATCCTGAAAAACAGCGCAAAGAATTCCTAATCAGATAAATGAATATGACCATCTTCAGATTGTACCGCTACCTTTTGTTTTCGCTTTTTAAGATATATTTCCAGGAGTAGTAAGGTTTTTCCCCTAATAACATAACGTTCTAACTTTCTAAGTATCATTTAAGATAAACCGTGTCGTATGCCTTAGAGAGATCAACAAATATTCGAGCTACCTTAGGTCCTTCATCCAATGAATTTTAAATACTTTGAATAAATTAGTGCATTGCGCTATTTGTATATTTACCATACTGTGCGGTATTTAAAATAAGGTGGTATTGCAACCCAGCCCCCTATTTTGAGTTGCTGTTGCTGTGGTATTTATTCCCAAGACTTGTTTGATGCAACCTCTAACCTATCTTGCGCAAGCCTTTTCATTTCAGCATGATTACAACATCCCACATCCCTCGTAATAAATGAGTTGTAACGTTGAGTTAACTAACTAAAGAATTCGATAGCTGGAATCAGCATTCAGTAAAGGGTTACCTAATATGTACACATTTATTTATTGACTACGCCTAAAACCTAAAAAAATGAACTGGAGTCATAAAAATTTCGTATCACTGTACCTACTATTCTAAAATTTATGACTGCATTGAATCTGTGGGAGAGGGAATGGTAGATTGCAAGAAAGTTCATTGAACTCAAGTGTCTGTAATCGTTGGCGGGAAACCTAGAATCGAAATGATTGGACTACCCGAACTACTCAGGAGACATCTAATAAGTAACTTTTTTTTGGGGGGGGGGGCTTAACAGGCTACATGAGGGTAATCCCCAAACAGGCAACTCCCCTTTAATGGCATAGGAAGGGAATTGAAAAGGAAGGGTGCGGAAGGTAAAGCAAGGTAGCCAAGGGTTAACTAGGGCCCCAGGCTATGGTTTAAGGATCCTACCCGGTGTTTCACCTAAACAGACGCTGGAAAAACCCTAGAAAACCAGCATCAGGTAGGTCGGGCATTGGGTACTGTTCTCACGCCCTTCCGAATGAGGGAGACGAGTTTGCTGTGGGGTCGCAGCATTCCCTTCTCCATGTCTCCGCCAGTTTCAGGAAGCAGTTCGCCGACTGATCCAATGGGATCAGCGAACAACTCTTGCCATATGCCCAAGGTCTTCGACCCCAGTACATATACTTTCTAAAATAGGTGAAGGTGTCTCGGCATGTGAGAACTTTGATAAAAAAAAACAGAGAGAGTGCGAGGCATTCCCGACGTAATCAGGTGAGCCCAGCCACTCTGGGGTGAAGCGCCTGCGAGAAAACTCCCGCAGCGCCTATATATACGTAATAAGGAACTTTTTTTTTTGGGGGGGGAAGGGATTAACAGGTTACATGAGGGTGATCATGAAACAGGCAACTCCCCCTTAATAGCATAGGAAGGGAATTGAAAAGGGTGGATGCGGAAGATACAGCAAAGTAGCTAAGGGTTAACTAGGCCCCCCGGGCTATGGTTTAAGGATCCTACCCGGTGTTTCACCTAAAGAGATGCAGGGAAAACCCTAGAAAACCTGCATCAGGTAGGTCGGGCATTGAGTACGAGAAATAACAGCTGAAGTGGGAGACAGAAAGCTAAAACGACGACGAGAGTGCCGAAAGGACAGCAGGTTTATAGATAACAACGATATAATGTCAGTGTCCGATCCGGTCGATGTTCATCATTCAATGAACGCGAGAATCAGGATTCGATATCGAGGACGAAAGTTGATTGAAATTAATAATTTTTATAGGGAGTGAGCTTCAAAACCAACATGAAACTGACACACCTAAATCCACAAAAAAACTTCCACAATATTTGGTCGCAACAAGAAAAGTTGTGATTATGGCATTGTTTCCGTTTCGATATTTTCGGGTCAGATCCATTGTACATAATAATAGGTGAGTACTGTTCATTTCAGTACAGGACAATAGAACTGTCGGTATACGGGTATAATAATTTTTTTATTATTATTTTAGATTAAAGAAATTACTTACATTACCCGCAAGTAAATTCCTCTTTTCTTCGAAATCCTTTCGTGACTGTACTATCCTACTCTTCATGTATACTATACTTCTACCACCCCTAGTTATTATGCAGCCCAAGTAGCAGAATTCCGTAACTTCCTTCAAAATATCCCTTCCAATCTAACACCCTTTGTTATTCCAATGTTTCCGAAACTACAATCCCTCTATTAATCCTCATATTGAACTTTTTCTCCATGACCACGTTCATGCCATTTATTATGGTTTCCAAGTCTTCTTCTGACTCTCCTTATACTACAATATCATCGGCAAAGCGTAGGATTTTCATTTCTTCTCCTTGCAGTATGATTCCTTTTCCATATTCCGTTTTCAACTTTTTTCATCGCCTGTTCTTTATATAAGTTAAGAGCAATGGCGAAAGTCTGCACCATTGTCTTACTCTTTTCTTGATTCCTGCTTTCTTTTCTTGATCTTCTATTCTAATTACAGCTGACTGCCTTCTGTAAAGGTTATGTGTAAGCCTCTTTTCTCGATATTTTATTCCAGTGCTCTTCAAAATCCCTAATAATGTATTAGTTCCAGTTCACGTTATCACAGGATTTTTCTAAATCTACAAATTCCATGAACGTAGGCCTGCCTTTTCTTATCCTGACGTCTGAAATTAGACGCAAATTCAATATTGCTTCTCTTGTCCCTACACTCCCCCTAAAACCAAACTTATTTTCTCCTAACTCGCATTATATTTGTCGTTCCATCCCCCTTTATACTATTTTTGTTAATACTGCATCTATCACCCCCAGTCAGTCCACTTCGGTATGGGTATAATTATGTTTTTACTAAAATCTTCTCGCATCTTCCTCTTTCGTAGATTTCGGAAACTATCCATGAACATCCTTGATATTCCTTCCTTGTCCGATGATGTTATCAAGTCCGCTGGAATGTTTTCATTTCCTGGCTCAGGTCTGTCAGCGCCCTCTCAAACACCGACCTTAAAATTTTGTCCCTCAATTCTTCATCATCCACTTCCTATTCTTCTGTTACTGACTGATATAGATTTCCGCCATTTTACAACTCTTCTAGATATTCCTTCAATCTTAGCAATGATTTCCTAATATTCATACTTATATTACCCGTAAGTAAATTCCTCTTTTCTTCGAAATCCTTTCTTGACTGTACTATCCTATTCTTTATGTATACTATACTTCTACCATCCCTAGTTACTATGCAGCCCAAGTAGCAGAATTCCGTAACTTCCTTCAAAATATCCCTTTCAATCTAACACCCTTTGTTATTCCACAATTTCCCGTACTACAATCAATCGCTTTGGTGTTCCCTTTATTAATCCTCATATTGAACTCTTTCTCCGTGACCACGTTCATGCCATTTATTATGGTTTCCAATTATTCTTCTGACTCCCCCAATACTACAATATCTTTGGCAAAGCGTAGGGTTTTTATTACTTCTCCTTGCAGTATGATTCTCTTTTTTTAACTTCCTTCAATGTCTGTATAAGTTAAAAAGCACAGGTGACAGACTTCATCTTAGTCTTCCACATTTTTGCTTCCTTTTCGTACCCTTCAATTATAATGAGTGCTGATTGCTGTCTGTAGAGATTATGAATTTATGAATAACTCTCTCTCTTGATATTTTATTCCTCAAGTATTAAACTCCACAAATTTGTAAAATGTAATAATCAGTATCGGTTTAATAAAAATGTTTGATAGTCCTCTCATAATCAGTGCTACAAACTCATGTAATCAACATGTTCTTTGCATAAATATTGAGAAAACATTTTAAACGAATAGTACCGAAGCCTATGCTCAATTTATTAACTCTCGCTGACAGAATTATTCATTAAGCTTGTGTACTGTACATGTTTTGCACGCATGGGATACTAAACTAATTGTCCTGAGCTGTTCGCATCTTTCTGCCCCAGTCTCCTTCGGTATAGACTTAATTTTGTTGTTCCCAAAATTATCTGGTATTATTCCTGCTTCGTAGATTTCGCAAACTAACCGGAACAGTCATGATATTGCTTCTTTCCCCCATAATCTTTTCAACTATGCTGGAATGTTACCTTTTCTCAGATCTGTCAGCGCCCTGTCAAACTCCGGCCTCAAAATGTTGTAGCACAACTCTTCATCGTGAGCATCCTCTTCTTTTTCTATTACTGACTGATCTATATTTCCACCGTGATACAGCTCTTCTAGATATTCCTTACATCTTTTCCCCTTTTCTTCTTTATCTTGAATTTGATTCCCATCTACTTTCCAGATGATCATGCTAGTCTATTCCTTATCGCCAACTGTTTATTTTATTTCTCTGTAAGCTACGTCTATTTACCTTTCACTCTGAAATCTTCAACCACTTTGCATTTCTCTTAGAACCATGCAACTCTGGCTGTTTTGCACTTCCTATCGATTTCATTATTCAAGCGTCTGTTCTCCTCTTTATCATTTTCGTATCTCGCATTTTTATATTTACGCATTTCATCATTCATTTTCATTATTTCTTGTGTTATACATGCTTTCCACTGGTCTGAGCTTTCCTTCCTATTTTTTCATCGGCTGCTCTATTTATTTCTTCATTCAAGAGTGCCTATCGCTCTTCTATATTGTTTCTGTCTACTTTCTCCATTAACATACTCTTGATTCCTTCTATGAAACTCTGAATCACCTTCTATTGTTTAAGTTTTTCTAATTCCCATCTCTTTCTAGATTTTCTTCATTTTCGACCTGCATTTCATAATTAATCAACTGATTATGGTCCGCATTCTCATCTGCTCCTTACTTGGTTTTGCAGTTAATCACGTGATTCCTATACTCTGTCTCACCATTGTATAGTCCAATTGGTAACTGCCCGTGTCTCCCGGCTTCTTCCACGTATAGAATCTTCTTTCATGATGATTGAACTACTACTAATTTGTGCTCCATGCAAAAATTCTACTAGCATATTTCCCCTTTGATTTCTGTCCCCAAGTCCATAGTCCAAAACTACATAACATTCTAATCCCTTTCCTATTACTGCGTTCCAATCACCCATTATTATAAAAGGTGAGCTTGCCAATTTGAAGTAAACCAGTTCTTTAACATGAGGTTTATTCCAGAGAAGGGAAACAAAGAAATGAAAATCTAGAAAATTGTTGTAATAATAAACTTCAAAATGGAATTTACTACATTACAAAAAACCTAAATAATCCTTTTTGTTTCGACATTTATGGCTGACGGTTATCCGCGGCGTGACAGCCTCAGACAAACTCTCCAGATGGATAACAACCAGCTTGAGACAAACTCTCCGGATGGATAACCACAATTGAAGTTATTGAAATTTCAGTCCCAAATAATTACTGAAGAAGGAAAATTAAGGAACGCACTTCACAGTAGTATATACGTGTATATACGTTTATAAACAAAATTAAATATGAAATAGAAAGTTATTACTAATTTAGGTTCATTGATTTATTTGTACTATATTCCTTTGGAAATAATCTAAAAAATGTGATAATATGCATTTGAATGTTTTGAAGTTTTAATTAGTCCTAAATTAGGGAAGTACAAAAAATTTTATTGTAACGAAACATCGTCTTCCGCATGTTACTGTAGAATAGTGATCAATTGAGAAACTTATACTCATATGTTTATTATATGGAGATACTTATTATATGAGGTACGAGTGTCACACTGAAACAATGAGTTTGGCCTGGAAATGCTGTAACTACAAATTGCCTGTATCAGCTTCAAGTCAAAGCTTATGTTTATAGTTTCATTGGCTGTGAGCTTTGCCAGGGCCTGTATATTTGCTATCTAGCTCTCCAATTTCTATGCACAGTACGTGCAACGGATCATGCCCTGAATTGTAACGCGTTCGGATTGGACCTTCTTTCCTCCCCTAATATCATTCCTGTGGGCCAGAGACAACGCATTTTAAAATACTAAATTCCTAACAGTTAACCAATGTTTAATATACTGTCGCTCAGGTCTGTGACGACAATGTTTCGTTCCTCGAAGGAGGAAAATGATAGGTCGCTAGGTATTTTTGTGAAGAAATACCAAACTTTAAAACAGTTGACAACTATTTAATTATTCAGAGCCCTGAGAAAAATCATCTGGAACACGACGCGGTTATTACACCAAATAAAAAAAAGTTCCGTTCACTCGTCTGTCGCTCAATTCGTCGATAAAAAGTAAAAGTTCGTCATTTCTACGATTCCCGCGATTACTCAGTCTAACACCACGTATTTTGTGGCTTGTTCGTTAGCTGTTTATAAACCACGTGGCCACGAGGATTCTCGATCCACTACACACATCCTTCTCCTACCACATCTTGCCGGCGTGTGCTCGTGCCTTACGCTGCCTTGCAAATGTAAGGTCACCTGACCTCGAAAGCCAATCATGTGTACGCGTTTTCACGCTACGGTTCGCGCTTCGCGTGATCACCCCGTGAGTAGATTTTTCTCGTCAAAATTTACGCAACAAAGATGTCTGGCCGTTTTAAGGTAAACATCGCCGCTTTCTGGAACGGGATGTAACTTACACGTTACAATATATACGGTGAACTTGATTGTGCCGAAAGAAACGGACAGTTTTCCACGTCGTTTATAGGCTTTACAACTTTCATAGTTTATTTTCAGTCAGTATCTTATAGAAACTGTAGGAGAAGTTCAATTAGTTTACAATATTATTACTGTTAACAAAGTTGATAAACTCGTCTCTGAATAAATTATGAAGGTGAAAATAATCTATGCTTAAATTTCATAGGAGTATCTTTGATTCGAAGCCAACAGAGCGTATGAACTAATTTTCGTCGTGAGTTGATACTAGGCTATCTTTTTGGGTTATCCATCTCACAAAAGAAAAATGCCAGGAATTAATCAATATGCTCTTATCGATCAAATAATCTTTGGCGTTCGTAAGCAAATTTATCACCATACGACTTGTGCATAATAAAACGAGAAATTATGTCCACACGTTTCCACCAACGAAGTATGAATTATACATTTCTTTATACTTACTTCTTTAGTGTATTTTCCAAATTTTTCAACTTTATTCAACAGTATGTTAATTTAATCAACATAATACACTTTATAAAATAATTTGTAAGAATTGTGCCTCGTGTTATATTGGCTAGACTAAAAGGCATTTCATATCAAAATAAAAGAATAGAGGACAAGAATTTATGTAAATTCGCAATATCAAATATATGTTTGTTCCTTACGCCACCTGTGACAAAAAATACTGCCGATTTATTGGAAAATATTTATATAAATTTAAAATTTTCTCATATTCCCTTCACTTCTTCTTCGCTTGGTTCTGCAACCCATTTATGGTCTTAGACTACCTGGTCGACTGAGCACTATCATCTTTCATGAAACATTCCGAATTTGGAGTGATAAGTGGTGATTCTCCAGTAGTTTTTATTCCAGTCACCGTAACCATGAAGACGTAAAACCCCAAGCCAAAAATTAGAACACGTGACCTATGTGTTGTGAGGCAGCGAAGACAGCTACACTTTCACTACTTGGAAATTTTACTTATTTTAGTTATCTGATTTATTAATCTAAATCGAATCAACTTGTGTATAATAAGTAAAAGCATACTATCAACTTGTTTGATGCGCGATAAACTTAAATTTCGAGAGGAATGGTAATAATCAATTTTCAATGCACCAGGATCCAGAGCGCGTGGAAACGTTTATAACATACAAATAAATTTTTTTATTCAAAGTTATCGTTGCAGAGCGGAGAAGTTCCAGAGTTTCGGATTAAGAAGTCAATCATTCTATCGGCTTAGGTATCACATTGCTAGTAAAGACAAGTAGAGTGAAATACGTCATAACATCAGTTGAAAGGGCGCCTTGAGAATAAACTATGTGGCATCAGAGACAATATTTGGAAAGCGAATAATAATAATCATCATATCACCGTATACTGGATTCCTGCCAACAGCAAATGGAAATGAGTTAGCTGAGCATCAAGCTAAACTCAACGCAAATTCCAAATACAATTTAAAATTCAATCATACATGCTCTGTAGGTGACATGTGGAATATATATATATATATATATATATATATATATTGTAGTGGAATCCACGTTCCTCCGTATTCGAGGATTTCTTAATTCCTTTAGGGCGCCAGGTATTTTTCATAAAAACACCAAAAAATGATTTTAATAGGTTTAATTTCAATCAGAGTATGAAAAAAATAATATCTGCAGGGCGTGGTCATTCTCTCGTCGTCCGGCCGACACAACCTGCTTCTCCAATCACCCCATGACGACTCCCAACGTCTCGCCAGACCACATTGTTGGCCCGGGTTGCAACAATTGCAACTCGCAAGCTGGCCTGCATTGTTTATCGTAACTTTTCATGTTACAATATACATATATTTATATAAGTCCCTGGAACGCTATAACCTCAGCAGGAGATCAAGTAAAAATGGACACTTCCATCCACACCTGAGCAATCATCAAGAACTCTTCCCCAAGAATCTCACAAGGAAGGTTCAAATAGTGCTTTCCAGGGAAAGGTCCATATAATATATAAATTACATAATATGGCCGTAAATTTTTCACCTTCATTAATCAAAAAAATTCTGTAAGTACATATAATGTAATTTATATATAGGCATATTTAATTGATTGATATATTTTTTCATCTCATTACTCAAATTATAATTATTTTTGAAGATCACCTGAGGAGGTTCCAAGTAATGGAACGAAACGTAGTGAAGTAATTTAGTTAATAAACAATTTTAATTTAGACAATTTTTTGGCCGTAAACATTTTCACCTTCATTAATCGAAGTACAGTCAGAACAATTATAAAATTTGTTTTAATTAGAATAAAAAAATTAATATTGAACTTCCAAAATATAAGGGAATGTACAAACTAAATATGATTTTTTTGGGATGGTCAAGCAACCTTTGCTGT
Source organism: Eucriotettix oculatus (assembly GCA_034510155.1). NCBI lineage: Eukaryota > Metazoa > Arthropoda > Insecta > Orthoptera > Tetrigidae > Eucriotettix > Eucriotettix oculatus. Next base: position 59,627,349 of record CM067377.1, read on the forward strand.
ACCACTTGACCCTGCTAAAACAATAATTTTTTAAAAAAATTATCGCCAGTGTTAATATTATGAGATTTTCCAAAAATTTCATATTACATTTTCAGGCAGTGTCTACTGTCATCTATCTAGGCTTAAAACTGAAGAGCGTGTGTTTTCCATGTCGGTAAGTTGAAAATGGTGAAACTTTCTGTATCCACTTTTTGACCTGATCATAAATACCAGACCCCTTTCTTTAAATTATTTTCAGATCAAGTGAAGTTAGTAACATTGTTCAAGGACTACTTAATCCGGTTTATGTAAAATAAAACAGCGTATAGGGTAGCGCTCATACTGAAAATACCGAGCCTTAGGCCTGTTGTCCGAAACGTGAATACTGGTGGAAGTATTCTGAGCGTCATATTGATGCGTTATTTTTTGGAACGTTCCAATGTTTGTTGTGTTTTGATTTTCTAGTGGGTTCAACGACCTCAGCGTCGGTGACGCCGCGGCGACAATCAATAGCGAAGCATCGGCTTGGCGACGTTGCCAAACGCGAATCCCTGCCACGTGTAGACGCTCCACGTGTGGACGGCGAAGAAATCTCCCACTTGTATGATTCCGTGAGGTGCGAACGAATCCGACCAGATTCCCAATGCGTAAGGCGTGCATAGTGTAATATCGCACACACAACGTTTGTCTCAAAAATTAAAAAGTGTTAAGTTTAATCGTATCCTTTCTATTTTATCTCTCTGTTCTGCTTACCTAATATATGTTAAACTGACTAGTCTCGTCTGCTGCTTATATTACTCATTTTAAGTCAAATTTATGTCGCTCAGTTATATTTTTATTATTTGGCTGATAATTTTTAATCTGCAACGGTTACATTTCAAAAAGCTAATTGTATATACCAATGATTCCAAAACTATGCGCCGGGACGTTCCGGAGAGTCGAGGCTGTGTTACAGAAGCGCGGTGAATAAATTACATTAAGTCACATTCAGCCCAGTCAAAGTTTCACAGGTTATTAAAAATCCCTTGTCGAATGTTCGCAACCTGTCGTGATACATACAGTTTCGAAAAAATGGGAGAAATCGATACGAAAGAAAAACACATACAACGTAGAGACTTTAATCAATCACTACTCTGTTTCGTCCTCGCCTTTGGGACGTCGTGAGGTTCTGCATATGTGATTTTGAAATTACAACCACGACAAAATAAATGAACATGATATCAATGATTATTTTCCCTTCTTCCACCAGTTTGTAATTTCCAATGAAGTTAAGTTGTGTTGCAATATAGAATCTGTTTTTGAAAAACAAGTATCTCAAATTACCAAATGGTTCGAAAAATACCACATAATATGGACGAACGAGCCATTTAGATGCAATCTCCATTTGAATGTTGATTGTAACTTCCTATCGATGTGAAAATGTCCGTGTAATGTTGTCGTATTCAGTCCTAAGACTGGTCTGATGCAACACTCCATTCCAACCTATCTTACGCAAGCCTTTTCATTTCCGCATAACTAGCACATCCCACATTCTTCCGAATCTACTTAGCCTATTCCATCCTGGGCCTCACCCTTCTGTTCTTACCCGATGCACTTCCCTCTAATGCTAATTTTACAAGACCCTCATGTCTTAAAACATGGCTTATTAATCTATCCCTTCTCTTGGTCAACGTCTTCAATAATGCTCGCTCTTCCCCTATTCTGATTAGAACTTCCTCGTTAGTGTTTCTATCCACCCATCTGATTTTCAGCATTCTTCTATAGCACCAAATTTCACAGGCTTCTATTCTTTTCCTTTCCGCAACTTCTATCGGCCACATTTCGCACCCATATAACGCCATGCTCGATATGAACATTATTAGCAAGCGCGAATGTCTTCCTTGCCTGTGCTATCCTACTATACTTTTACCATCCCTAGTTATTATGCTATGCTTATTATTAACTTCCGTCAAAATATTCCTTCACAATCTAACACCCTTTGTTTTTCCACTTTTCCCCAAACTACACTCCTATACCTTGGCTTTCCCTCTATTAATCCATATATTGAACTCTTTCTCCATGCAATTTATTATGATTTCCAAGTCTTCTTCTGACTCTCTTAATACTACAATATCATCGGCAAAGCGTAGGGTTTTATTTCTTCTCCTTGCAGTATGAGCCGCTATAATAAAGAATAAGTATTGTCCGAATATAAACGTGTATCTAGTTGTAGTGTTACAAGTTCATCCATCTCATTGTTTTAATTGTTGTTGTTGTGGTAATCAGTCTTTAGACTGGTGTGATGCAACCCTCCATGCTAACTTATCCTGCGAAAGCCTTTTCATGACTTCATAGCTACCACATCTCATCTGCATAGCGCATTATTTTTCTTCAATAAATTGTTTGTGAATTTAAAATCTGAGTTTCATGTGTTATCATATATTTAAAGTAACCTAACCGTATTGGGAATGGACTTCAAATGAGTTCAATAGATCATTGCTTTCACTTAGCGCATCGCGGAAAACTTGTAATGTATTAAGGGCGTTTTGGAATCACTCGTATAGACGTTTTTAGAGTGAGTAAAGTAATTGCCTGTAGGCTATTCTTACTTCGTGTCGTGCAAATCTGATTTTAGATCCACATTTTCCTGAGGCTTCGTTCCACCTCTGGGGAATTGATTATTTCTTCTACTAGTTCATTATTGAATCCTTCGTTGCGTTCGAATAGGGTGTACTGGCGGTTTCTTCATTTCCTCGGATGTTCATATTGGTGTCCACGATGAAGGGAAAAAAACCATAGCACGAAGGCAGACTACTTTCTTTAGATGTTTCTTATTAGAGGACTTTGTGCATCCCCATAATTGTCTGTCATAAGTCCGAAAGGGCTTTATGATAATATTTGTATAAGAATATTTAATTATCTGCTGATAGTTTTGATATGCTTACAATTAACCATGCCATCTCTCTGAAATTTATATTTATTTTCGGGCGTTTAATTGCAGAAAGCAAAATCACAAACCAATAATTCAAAACTATAGCGATCAAAATAACCAATAAACATCAAAACGGCCAATAAGTCAGAAAGTTTTATAATATTCCAAATGGATACTTCACGAAAAAAGTGCCTGAACAAATTTATTATGGTTTAAACTACAGACAAGAAAACTACACAAAAAATTAGAAATTAAATTGACAATAATTTCCTTAAAATGTGTCAGTTTTGAATTAAATTTACAAAAAATACAAACATTTGCAAGCTGGGGTCCCGGCTGTTGTACTTAATTCGACAGTAATCTCTTTGTCATCTTCAGATAGATCGTCGCTTTTATAAGTTTTTTGTTTTACTTAATTCGACAGTAATCTCTTTATCATCTCTTTGTCATCTTCTGATAGATCGTCGCATTTGTAAGTTTTTTTGTTTTACGCCCCCTATCAGTGAAATAACAGGAATGAACTATGATAATAAAATTGTATTATTTACGTTATATGGAATTGCGCCGTATGAACATGTCTATAAATCGTAATTAAAACAATGATACTTTCATATTTGCACACTAATTAATCAATAAATAATACATTCTGTATGCACGCAATTATAACAAACGAAATTTAAATGAACTCAGCATTCCGAAATCGAAATGTCAAAATAGTGCCAATCTACGCGCAATGAAGTTCGCATGTATTGATGCCAGGCCTAAAATTTGTGATCATATATATTTTGATGTCAAAAATATAGAAGTATGAAAAATTTGGTCAGAAATTTAAAAATAAACTGTATTTTAACAACAGCGCTACGTACCGGGTCCAACTGTAGCTAAGAACCTTCTAAGTGAACTCATAAATACAACTCCAAAAATTAATCAAAATAAGTCAATCCGTTTAGGAGGAGAAGATTTACGAACACACGCACACTGGAATTTTATATATAAAGATAAAGCTATATTAAATCAAGTATAGTAATAATAAGGTTGAAATATATATTAAATACAAATTTATATATTTAAAGTAAATTAATTCAAAACTGAATAAGCGGCGAAAAGAAGAACTCAGAGAAAATGAAAATAGGTGTAAGATAAATTAAAATTCAGAAGTAACACAAAACCTCATAATTAGCACTACACTTTATTCACACCCGGACTCATTTGAAGTTCACAGCGGATCTGGTAAATGGTTTTTGTGAAACAAAAGAAAACACAAGGTGTAATTAGTGAGTATGTACAGTTTATCTGTACAACACAGGTGAGCACTATTGCAAGAAAATGCTGATAAACAAGTAATATGCTCTTTTTAGCAGAAGAGCTTTAATGGCTTTGATGTGCTGGTTATAATTGTTAAAAAATTTACATTTGCGATAGACTATTAAGTTTTACTCTTGGACAATCTATACTACTCCCGTAAAGGTTATCCTTTCTCCTTGTGGACAATAATTTATTTTTGAATGTGTGTACATCCGCATAAGCTCTGAAACACACGCAGAAAATTTAACTACCTACAAGGGCGGAGGGGAGGGGGAGCAGCGATATTGAAATTGTCCAAAATGGCCCGTTTATATGTAGAACAAGGGTTAATTATAAAATATTCTAAATGACCTAGAAATTGGTGTCGAATCTGTCATTTTGGAAGTGGCAGTCCTGACGTTGTAAAATCTCAATTTTAGCTCCCGCCGGCTTAGGAAACAGAATGAGTTAAAAATAAAAAGCTCTAAATAATCGAGACTATTAATGACACAAAGAAGTAGCCAAATATCAGATAGAAATAAATAATAAAATAAATAGAACACAACGTTTCTGCAATCCTTGGTGCTTTCTTCGGGTGATACTTTTATTTTATGTTTATATATTATTGTTGAATTCCCAAACTTGACGTTAGATTAAACAGGCGAAATCTGTAGAATATTGACGATGACTGTGCAAAAAACATGGAGGAAAACGTAATTGGAGTGACTTTCTGAGCAGAACACATTATGATGACCCATCTTCAGTTTAATGTGAAATTTTCACAATCAACAAGTTTTAAGTTGAGCAGTTGCTTTGAGATCGCAGTATTTTTTTCCCATGGATATATTTATCTTGTTTGCTTAAGGATGATTTCACCTCAGAAATGATTTATTTTTGCCACATCCCTGGAGGTGAAACTACAAATTTTGTTTGCAACATAGTTTTCAAACATTTAACCTTTAGATATAATGAATTACTTTTCCAATATAGAATCGGGGTACCGGGAAACGCAGGAAATCAGCTATTTCAGATCGAATTTTAAATTGTTAACAAAACTGTTTCCCATGGTGATAAATAATTGAATTAGCAACATGCAATTGAGTGGGAAACCGATATATTGCAGCTCCTCATCATCACACATACGTTTTAGAAAAATAAATCGCGACTCCGCATTTTCTTTAAAAAGTTGAAATATTTCTGCTTCTTAAAAATTGAAAGAAACGTAGATTTCTGAATTTTTCCCTGTAACACTGAAGGATAAACTACTTGTAGAACATCTACAGATGATTGCTTTCCGAGAATAAAAATAGGCGCACATTAACGAAATTATTTTTCTTCGTTTATTTTATATTAATATGACTAACGTTTGAGTTTTAGTTTTATTGGACTTCTCCAAATTTAATGATTTTTTTTCTTCAAATTTTAAGATCCAGAGCTGTTTAATATTCAAAAAATTTTCAGGAGGAAACAGGTTATTTAGAGCCTTTTAAAACTGAGAATTTACAACAGTATATCCTCGTAATCAGACTTGTCGCTTTGGAAAATGAAACTCAAAATTAAAATAACTATCTATAGTTTGGAAGCTCTTGAGGAATGATATGACTATGAAATTCCTGGCCGATTAGCATAAAGAATCTAAAAAAATTTTAATATAATATTTTTCTGAGATTTAGATTTTGTATCTTAACTTTTCTTGGACAACGTGGATTAACAGACGGTTTGTCGTTTCCTCCGATTTAAATAATATTTTATTTTAACGATTGCTTCTGATAATAAGATATATCAGTACCTTCTATAACTTTCGACCTGACTCACGGCTTGTATAAGTATTATGAATATATCCTATAGCTTGGAATATATATTTTTAAAACAGTAACTGAACATCAACCTTAATGATGCTTTCTTTTACTTGTTATAAACAACTAAAATTTATTTAACTTAAAACAACAGATAGCTAAAGCGGGTAGAAACTGCAAGTGCTGAAAGAATTTTTTTCTTCAAATTATCAATTTATGTAAAAATTTAAAAATAAGATACATGTCAAACAGAAAACTAAATTATTTTTATCTTAAGAAGTGATGTAAGGGACAAATATTTCAAAAAGTATCTAGAGGGTAAATCAGTAGTTAATTTGCCGCACAGTCAATGCTACCTTAAATAAAACTAAAAAAACAACAGTTATTTTCTGTCGTAAATGCTGTAAGGAACAAAAATGAATAATCTACAATAATCTATTTAAATAAACTCACTAATTAAATAATTCTTCAAATCAAAATTCTAAATTACTAATTTATACAAAAAATTCTAAATCATCATAAAAAGTTTGAATAATAAATATAAATTTATTTTAATGTATCACTAAGTGAATAGAATAAGTGTTACAGCTCTTTTAATAAATATAATTGAATTTAGTTTTAATACATTTTGTTCTATATCAAAACTTTCAACATTAATCCATTTAATAATTATATTTTTCTGACTTCATTACAATAAATACGTACATCATAAATTAGTCAGAAATATATTAACTTTTTTTATATTATATACCTTTTCTGGGTAATGCGCTCACTTTGAATTTTTCTCCATTGAATTTCATGAAACAAATTATTCAAATTTATAAAAAAGTACAGTTTCATCTGAAGAGGTTCCAAATAAAGGAACGACACGCAGTACGAGTTTTATTAACATTTTATATATTTTATTTACTAAAATATGTTTCTGATTCATTTGGTTGGTGCATTAATTTCTTATTCCATTTAATATTTGGATAGCGACAAAATTAGGATTCAAAGTTGTGTGAATGATTTCTGCACTTTTAAACATTTATTTGGTCCTGTACAAGACTTTTCCACAGTCATGTGTATCACAGTTAAATTTATACAAAACATTTGGCTGTTCTCTTTAAATGATTTTAAGTTTATTATTCTTTTCAAAAATGACTGTGTTGTTATTAGGTGTTCAGTTCTTCACTCTCTTTTGATACGGTAATATCATAAATGGCTGAAGTTATTTATTAGCCAGATTAGGATATAATGTTTGGTAGGAATTAAAGATTTACTTAATTTGTGACTTTATTTAAATAGATTAATGTTGATGACTCTTTGTATGTTCATTACTGCATTTATGAAAGAATATAATTTGTTTTTTTTCCTTCCGATAATGTTTTAAAAAGTATTATACTTGTTCAGTATGGCTCTTAAGACAAAAAATAAATTTTGCCTCTCGATACATAACTTATTATTAATTTTTATATATATTTGCAAATTAAAACACTTCAATTTTTCATTCCATTAATTTTTTTACATTTTTTAGTTATTTGGATTAAGCTCAATAAAGTTGAATTATTCTTCTTCCTTGATTCTAAAACCCATTCACGACCTTGGTCTACCGGCTTGTCTGCGGACTGCCATCTTACATGGCACATTCCGCATTTGGAGTGATACCTGGCCAGCGTATAGATTCTCCAGCAGTCTTAATCCAAGTCTCCGTGACCATGACGGCACAAGCAGCCAAGTCCATGCAGGATTCGAACCCGGTTGTGAGTCAGCGACGCTAGCCACTAGACCACAGGACGTTGATAAAAAATTGGATTTTTCTTCAATAATTAAAAACACAAATATAAATAAGTTTGTTGTTTCGTTACAGAAGAAACCTAACAAACAATATTCACAGCGAGACTGAGGATCCGCTAGTAACATCTGTACAAGCCTTTCAGTCAAAATTTATACTTGAAGAGGGAAAAGTTAGGCTGATAAAAAATTAAAATTAATTAATGCAATATCTGTTAATGGACTTAAATTATATTTTATTGTTCTTTGCAACTGGAAATCCCAATTTTGTCACATGCTGTCTGCTTAGCTGGATGATCTGAAATTTTTACCTGAACAGAAGTTTTGTGCTACAAAAAAGAGCAATTAGATTAATTTATAAGATGGGGCATAGCGATACTTGCAGAAACGTTTTTTTTTGGAAAATAAAATCCTAACAATTTTTACACTATATATACTATGTAATACTATAAGTAGTCAATGATATAAATGTAATTATCAACATAATAATTACAACAGTCTCAGGAGAAATAGCATTCACCAAAATAATTCGCATCCTATGCTACTAAAGGGAAGTTGCCAGTTTCTGGATCACCCTCATGTAGTCCATTAAAAAGAAATACTAGTAAAAACCTATATTATTAGTGAAACAAACTTGTATAACAGATTATCTAATAAGATTAAAGGAATTATTTATAAAATAAATGCCTGTGTACCTTAGACGAATTTTAGTATTATCTGTGTCATTAAATTATCTTGCCTCGCCACTTCCAGTATCACTTCTGAATAATTAATAATTAATTTTAACTCCATTATTTTGTAAAAATATAATCTAAATTAAAGAATTTACATTGTTATATTAATTTTCACAAAGTTATTTTAGCAAGAAATGAAATGTGAAATTATTTTGCTTCATTCCAATTTTATGTTTGTAATTATTATATCTTGAATTTAAGACTTTTGCTTGCATGAATTCAGTACAGAATGTATGGCAATTTTACAATCTTTATATAAAATTTTTATAATTTGTAAATTATTCAACTTCGTTGTTTAACTTAAATTTTTAATAAATATTATTTTTAAGCAGTCTAACGGTCACGAGGAACGAATGAGCGTGCGTAGAAGAGGCACACAGAGGACCAGAGAATGTTTTTGTCCAGCGAGCGACTTCCTCGGTTTTGAAGTCTATCCTTGCTGGGAGGTGGTTTTAGTAGAAAATAGCTCACAAAGCTGCTTGTTCCGAGAAGACATCATCAAGCATGCGGGCCGCACACAAAGAGCAGAAGAAATTCCGGTGTCTCGCAGCCGGACTCGTATCGATTCTCAGCTCCCCTCTCTTACCCCGGCTCTTCTCGGCACCCCAGCTTCTCATTCGACACGTGGCCATTGTACGAGTGCGTACGATGTAAATAGAGCGTTGTACTACAAAACGCACCACGCTGGCGCGGCTCTCATTTCGTGTTTTCAAAGGCTCCACGCAATCTGGCCGCGAAACTAAAAGCGCAGGGCGGGGAGGAATTATATATCTGCGATCCTCCCACAGGACCCTCGCAAAATAATATATGTGCATACGCAGCTATGTACAGCTATGTGTTTATCTTCCTCTAACAATACGTCCTATGCACTGAACAGCATACACACTATATTTACATAATGACTTTGCTCAAATAAGTCAGGAAGAAGTATTAAATGAGTAGATAAATAAAACTTTAAAAAGCAGAAATCAAGAAAGAAGTAATGAAAGGATGCAGTCTGTCTCCCATGCTGTTTAACTTATATATAGAACAGGCGATGAAGAAAGTTAAAACGGAATATGGAAAAGGAATCAAGGAGAAGATATAAAAACTCTCCGCTTTGCCGATACTATTCTGGTATTAGAGGAGTCAGAGAAAGATTTGGAAACCATATTAAATGGCATACAAGTGGTCCTGAAAAAAGAGTCCAATGTGAGGATTAATAGAGGTAAAACCAAGGTAATGGAATGTAGTATGGGAAACAGAGTGTTAAATTATGAAAGGATATTTTCTCGGTAGATAAGGAATTTTGATACTTGGAAGCGTAGTAACCAGGAATGGTAGGAGTATAGTAGACATAAAGAGTAGGATAGAACAGGCAAGGAAGGCTTTCGCGAAAAAGAGGAATTTACTTACAGGTAATATAAGTGTGAATATTACGAAATCGTTTCTAAAAATACAACATACATTTCTGACTTCAAATTTACAATAAATAAAAATGTTCATATGGAGTGTGGCGTTATATGGGTGCGAAACGTGGACGATAGGAGTTGGGGAAAGGAAAAGAATAAAATCGTTCGAAATGTGGCGCTATAGGCGAATGCTGAAAATCAGATGAGTTGATAGAATCACAAACGAGGAAGTTCTAAACAGAATAGGGGAAAAGCGAACAATATGGAGGACGTTGACTAAGAAAGGGATAGATTAATAGGCCACGTTTTAAGACACGAGGGTCTTGTAAAATAAGCATTATAGGGAAGTGTGTGGGGTAAGAACAAAAGAGGGAAGCCAAATATGGAATCCACTATGCAGATTAGGGTGGATATGTGATGTGGTATTTATGCGAAAATGAAAAGGCTTAAGCGAGCTCTAGATTAGTATGGAGGGATGCATCAGACCAGTTTTAGGACTGAATATCACAGCGACAAAAAACAACTGTTTCAAATTATCAGATACACCCTTGATATAAATAATATTTATTTGTAAGTATTGTATAAATGTATTGAGTAACCAACTTACACTCATAGTTGTTATCTGCTCTTTCGCTCACAAAGTTCGCAATCGGATAAAGTTCATCGAAGCATATAGTGCCTGCGGGGCTCACCTGATTATGTTAGGATGCCTTGCACTCTCTGTTTTTTTTTATCCAAGTTCTCACATGCCGAGACACCTTCACCTATTTTAGGAGGTATATGTACTGGGGTCGAAGGCCTTGGGCATATGGCAAGTGTTGTCCTCTGATCCCATTGGATCAGTCGGCCAACTGCTTCCTGAAACTGGTGAAGATATGGAGAAGGGAATGCTGCGACCTCACAGCAAACTCGTCTCCCGTCATTCGGATGGGCGTGAGAATAGTACCCAATGCCCGAGCTACCTGATGCAGGTTTTCTAGAGTTTTCCCTGCATCTCTTTAGGTGAAACACCGGGTAGGATCCTTACACCACAGCCCGGGGGCACTAGCCAACCCTTGACTACCTTTCTCTACCTTCCGCACCCCCCATTTTCAATTCCCTTCCTATGCTATTAAAGGGGAGTTGCCTGTTTTAGGTTCACCCTCAAGTAGCCTGTTAACCCTCCCCCCCCCCGAAAAAAAAAGTTCATCGAAAACATTATATAAAACTCGTCCCACACAATAGTTATGATCCCTTTCACATAGCCTCGAAAATTATTCTCAACGTGTAAATGAGCGTGAACCAACGCGTGGGTGACCTGATGTTTTTTATTATAAATATGATGATTTTAACACCCTTCACGGTGTTTTTTAATTGTTTACTCCCAGCGTATTGACCAGTATTCTTGCATTGTACGTATTTATGTTACTGTATGTTGTGTCACCTCTTTTTCTTCATTGCAATGAAAGTTAGGACGTCTTTGATAACAGTATTCCTGCATTACACAGATTTATCATACTGTATGTTATCTTCTCCTCACTGCATCGAAACAACAAACAAGCGTACTCAACCTATAATCAGAAAGTAACCCTACGAGATGGTTTTTGTTTGCGCGGAAGAAACTGCGATTGTCATCAGGCAGGCCACGGTTGGAAGACCTGATCCGTGACGCCTCCAGAGCGTTGAACCTTGAGGTCACCGAGGACACCCCTTCCCTCATTTGTGTTTCAAAGGCTGTCTCCTTTGTTGCGCAAGTCAGCATAATGTCACAAGAAACGACTATTTTTGAAAGGCGTGGAGTTATCTTAGGCTTTTCAAACTTTAGTAAAGAAACAACCACATCATCGCCAGAGTGACGAACAATTGACTGTATTTGGTTTCTAGAGAATAGACTCACGGCGGCAACGTATCCGCTTCTCCAGGGACTCTGGATACAACGAACTTCAGTTTTAAAATTCGAAGAAAGTTGTTTATAAAATTTCGTATACACTGCAGCGACGTAGTGCTTACATATTAAAAATGTATATATTTTAGGTTAATTTTTTTTGAGCAATGATGGAGAACATTGAATTTTACCAACATGGCACGAACCAAACAAATCCCGTATAAATCAATGGTGAAGCCAAATCGATGGTTTTAGGTTTCTATTGCTCAAAGAACACAGCACTTATAAAATTTTCAGGCCATAGCTTTTAAACTCAACCGCTACGGCGTTTTGATCTATGGGACTATTTAATTTGTAAAATAACTATCGTTTATGAGAAACAGCATTTTATTTCACTAGTTGAATATTGAAGAAACATACTCAAAAGCTGGCTTAGTCGCTAATAAATTTGGCGCGATATGCTGGGATTAGTAGTGTAATCAATTGGTAGATTACGAATAATTTTTCTCCTAGTTCCTCAAAATTACACTGGTGATTTCAGCTAACAGCCGAACCTGATAGCTCAAGAAATTTATGAAATGCCAATTATTCATTGAAAATATGTTTACTTTCTTAAACGTATAGTGTTAATTGTAAAGTTTAGTTAAAATTGATATTAATATTTTTTTTCAACTTAAAATTTTATCTTTTTAGTTTTGCAATAAATTTTCTTTATGATGTGCTGAATTCATAACTTAATCTCTCTTATTTTCATATATAATAGTATTTATTTTAGTGTAAATATTTTCTCACATCTCATGTTCTCATTTGTGTATGTTAATGTAAGAAATATTCAAAAGAAAAAAATATTTTACTATTTATATATTCATAAATATTTATTGCCTTTCGTATGTATTTTTCCCACTAATATATGAGTCCTCTAATAACTAATAAAACTACTAAATAAGAATGTCATAGTGGCAGACTTTATCAAAGTTTCGTCAAAGATTTTATAGGTTCTTGATTTAATTCGAGGTTGGATTTTCTACGTACTGTTTTCATTCACTTTCGGGGCGATTACAACTGAAATAATCCTCTACCTATTTCTACGTAGTCTTGTTGGTCTTTTTCCATATCAATGTCTCTTACCTGTTTCAGCCGTTTAAGATCGATCATTATTCCTGAAAACACGATAAAAGCGTTTATAATCAACACGTTTAGCATTATTTCACTTTTCTTCAGTGCTGTTTTTAGGAAACTATATTATCTTTTAACCGAGAGCCTTATTTAATGCCACTCCCATACGAGAACAAGTTAATTATTCCTCTGTAGTAAACAGGATTACTTTAGCATTTTAGAATTAATTATAAGTATATTGGTTCCATCCAGTTTACGTAATTTATTAAAATCAGATTTAATGATCTTGACATCTATACCAATAAATAAAATTGAAGTGTCTGTCTGTATGTTTGTCTGCAAAAGACTCAACGGATTTCAATGAAAATTTGAGGGAGTTGTAAATTAAATATATGTGAATATTTAATCTCGATATATTTCAGAAGATATTAATGATATAATATAGCATAAATATAAATATTAATTCTACGGGAAGGTTTCTTGACATACGTGCGTTCGATTCTCCAAAGTGTATGCGGGTTGCCTATAATCTTGTTCTGTGTACGCTCCGAAACGGCTATCAATAAAAATTTCAGGGATTGAAACAATAATTTTAACTTTATTTTCGTATGTTTAATTTCAATATCTTGCAGAGCTCAGATTATATTAATGTAAATATTTATAAACCCATTGAATACCACGCGAAATTCGGCTTGAAAACCAACTGCGAGTTAAAAGGCATATTAGGCGTGCCTATACCATTCATCCAACTTAATGTGTTATAATAAGGGTAATTTTGACAGCATATGAGAGAGAGGGTGAGGGAGGGAGGGCGAGTATTCTCACTCCTTCTATTGTTGTAATAGGATTCGCGCCGTAATTAACCTATTGTTGATAGAATATAATCCCTGAGAAATAATAAATTTATTTGGATCGTTTATACGATGCATACGTGAATTGGTTTCATTTGTCGCGCGTCAGGTAAATTTTAGTATCTATTAATTGCTTATGTTTATTGGCTCCGAAACGTGTGACAGTGGGACATGTTAAAAACCAACTGCGATTTATAAGGTTTGACCTGAAGCGATAATAAATAAGTGATGCTGTACTTTTTATATATTCAATGAATTCAACTTTATCATAATTCTGTACCTGTTGTTTCGTTTTTAGGGCAAAATAAAAAGAAATATTTCTGCGCGAACGAAGTCGCGGGCATAGCGAGTCGTACATAACTTTAAATCATTGGGGGATACTTTAACCCGGGTATTAATTTAATCTTATATGGGAATAACAACCAACAACAATTCCATATTCTAATTCAGTTGTAAAATATATTTATGGTAATTTATAAGATAAAAGTGAACATACACCAAAAAAAATTAATCAATAATCGAAACAATACAGGCCAATGATGTATGGAATATGGATAAATTGGACACCACTGAATTTTATTATGGGAAACACTTATATTACAATATATTACGAAGGAGATGGGGAATTCATCGATGGCATTTGCTAATTATGTAGAAAAAAAGGGAAAATATTGGTAAAGTTTTGATATCTATTGATGAGGTGTTATTTGGGTTGATAAACACGAGTTTTGTATTTTATGGCATGAATTTTGTCTAAGAAATAAAATTTTCTGCAATTAATACGTAAAAATGGAATTTTTCTCACATTTTTAATATAACTAGGAAAGAATTGATTTATCGAAAATTTTAAGTCTTGAAATTAAAGCGAAGATTTTTCTTTATTTTTTGTTGATAAAGTTATATTTTGCGTGGTCAATGGTTCAGCTCCGACAGTGAATGTTAGACGCAATAAAGAATAAAATGAAAAACCCCATCTTTTTCTTAAAAAAAAACCTTGAATTTTTTTTCTCATAACGATACCCCTGTATGAAGTTGAAGAGGATAAAATTTACTTCATTTTTGTGTTTCAGTGGTTTTTGTCCGAATGAATGATCCCCACCTAGCGTACGTTGAATAGAGCCGCATAAAAATGTCATGATATTTATCTGAAATTGACATTTGTCATTAGTACACCCACTTATGAAATATGGTGCAGCATGCTGGGATCCGTACAGCATAAGTAAAATAGAATCCTTCGAAAGGATTCAAAGAAGGGCCGCAAAATTCGTACAAATAGGACCTGGGCATGTGAAGGAAAAGGTAAAGCGACTAGGGTGGGATACGCTACAGACAAGAAGAGTAAGAGCTAGGATACACATTTTCTACAGAGCCTTGGCAGGTCAAAAGCCTTGGCAGGGAATCCGAGATAGAATCGACTCGGTACGGGAGGAGTGATCACTTGTTTAAATTAGAAGCAAGGAAGCAAAACAGATGCTGTAAAATACTCATTTTTATATAGGACAATTGATGAATGGAACAGGAGTGTTTGGAGAACAATCCTCTAACGGAAAGAAAATTTAGACTTAATTTAAATTCTTTATAGTGAATATAGTTTAGTGGAGTGTAATACAGTGAAGTGATCTGTCCTCCGAAATCTCTAACAATATACTAAAGGGAAATATATTCCCCGTGTTCTATTTTATGTTATTTTCAAGTAAAAACAATATTATTCCTGTTTCAATATTTATATTCTAATAATATCATTCCATGTATATTTATTTGTACAAATAAATAAATATTATTTATTTATATTTTTATATTGTTAATTCTAGGTTAAATATGGTCCTTACGACCAGATTATTACTTATTGTTTAAGCCTTATGTATCTGCCATATTTGTAGATTAAATAAATACATACATACATTTCACTCTCCCTTCTCAGTCTCAAGCACGTAGTTGACATATATTTATATGTATAAATACGAAGTATGTTGAACGATTATACTTTTAAATTGAAAATGGAAATGCGATAATTAACATATTACGCATTTAACTTTAAAAAATATATTATTTGGAAGTTTAAGAATACATTATTAGGCGTTTTTATTACTATTAATATTGTAGTGCCTCATTACTATGGGTATTTTGTGTACTGTAGTGCAAAGGATAAAAAGGAATGACTCATGGATGTACCTTGAGAAATTAACTGACCTAGTGGATAGGAAAGAGTGGGTTCAGTTACACGGAAATCCAGCTCCCAGTTCTAGATAGCCTTCTAGATGGTCCTCACAGCCCACTATCATGTTTTCACAACGGTTTTAGCAGTTGCCGCTTGAGCTGGGTAAGTTAAGGTCCACCCTCCTTCGGCCACGCTGGGTTTAGGCATTTTAATGCATCTGCATGAAACGAGCTCCATTCAGCTGGGCGAGCAGGCATCAGACAAGCTTTTGTTTTTCCACACTCGCTCTTCTATATTTCTGTCGACACCTTGCCATTACTGGACCTGAGGGAAGATCGTTGACACGTGGTCGTGCTTCAGCAGCTGCAGATGGAGGTGGGGCAGCAATGCTTGCCTGGTTCATCAATGCAGATATAATATAACAAACATACATCAAATGGTTGGGTGAAAGCACGATCGTTCCACTGGAGTCTTACAGTAGTACTAAAAAGCATTCACCAGCATCAGATCCATTTCTGAAGTAGCATTCGTGTTTTTGAATACGTTGAAGATTTAAGTTCTTGGTTAGAGTCTGAAGAAACTACAGTATTGACGCATAGCATGTAAGAAAATAAAGTTATCAACGATTGTCTCACTAACAGCATCTATGGAGGAGAATGTAGCACTCCAACGCTCAAAACTCTTTGTGATGTGAAGTGCGAGGAAAATTTTTTTTGTATACAATAGCAGCTAAGTTTTCTGTGTTATCGCGGTTAAAGCGTTGTTCAGACAAAAGCTCTTAAACAAGCATATAACGCGTAGGAAATTTCATTCTCTTCAATTTTATACTAATTCTGCATTTAGGATAAAGAATAATTTTGGAGTAACCTTGAAAAATTAAAAAAAATTGTGGTTTCAGGTAAATTTAGTGTTTGGTAAATCTGAAATTTGTATTCAGCAACCCTCCCCCCCAAAAAAATCTTACAATCCAGTGTTAAATCTCCACTGACTGGAAGTGAATAATTTTACAACCGTGAAGAGGTTGTCGGCTACTCAATTTCTCTTCTTGTAGGTGGAACACTACACAAAGAATATTATTATGTGAAAATGCAACAGATGGAAGGACGTAAGAATAGTACCCAATGCCCGACCTACCTGATGCCGGTTTTCTAGGGTTTTCCCTGCATCTCTTTAGGTGAAACAGCGGGTAGGATCATTAAACCATAGCCCAGGGGACCCTTGTCTACCTTGCTCTACCTTCCGCATCCCCCCTTTTCAATTCCCTTCCTATGCTATTAAAGAGGAGTTGCCTGTTTCTGGATCACCCTCATGTAGCCTGTTAAAAAAACCCGAACAAAAGCGGTGACATATTTATTGTTTGGAGCCTTCTATTGGCATTGGCATAATCTTGTGCGGCCACTCTCGTCTTCAGCCACTAACATGTGGGAAATAAAAAAATCACACCAGTTTGTCCATTTTGTTAAAAATGGACTAATTATAATGGAATACACAATTGAATCAACAATAGTTGAGAGGGGATATGGGATGGGGTGACAAAACAGATAAAAACTCACTAATTCAGGAAAAGTAACAGATTATAGTGGTTTACCGACAGCTGAACATGTATATGGAGATATACCACTTCCAATTTTTAAGTTTTTAGTTACCTGAGTAACTTGTGTATACTTTATTTTGAGCTGAAATAACGGATAGGGAAGTAAGTGCAGCAATACTTCAATTGCGTAATGAGAATTTTTAAAAAAGGGAGCGTCAACCAAAAAACTGGCTTATAAATCTGTGGTTCGCCCTATACTCGAGTATGGGGCAGGTTGTCGGGAATGTAGCAGAAACTTTCACATGGAAGAACTTCAGATGGGGAAGACAAAAGTTTGTGATACAGGGGAAAGGTCACGGGTATTTGAATTTAATTCGTAATTTTAGGATGAATTAATTTCAGAAAATGTAATGAGAATATTCGAATACAGGCAGAGAAGACGCGGAAAGTCCAGAACTAGAGAGGCGCCAGACTGTCGCGAAGATCCGAGCTTGTTATCTTGGGATTAAAGATGTTAGTCAACCAGGCGAAAATTAATGACAAGGGTGAAGACACCTCACGTGGGGTGGCGCTTTTCCTCAGACAAGGGGAAAGGAGAGATTGGCTGGGAGGTGACAAGGATGTGAAAATTTCAGTGTTGATTGGAAGTTGAAAGGAAGTAGAAGAAGATAGAGGAGAAATTCAGTTAGTGTGTGTTTAAGTTGCAAGAAAGAGGACTTAGAGACAGAAAAATGCAATGTACGTTCAAGAGGGAAAGAATTAGAAAGAGGAGGGAAGTACAAATGTTGGCTGAAAGTTGTAAGGAAGAAGTATTTCAGGAGAGAGAGGATACGCTTTCAATATTTTGTTGATAGCAAACACAAATCTGCACCGAAAAATAATGATATCCCAGCAAAAACTCTCTGCTGAGACGTTAAAATCTTCGCCGAGACGAAAGAGTGGTTTTCCTCGTCACCCGACGGTGCAAAAAAACTCCTTTTTTCGCCTGCCGAAATCATACTCTGTGTGAGGAAGGCATCGCCACACCTTGCTGCCTAACTACCATCCACGAGGACTTCCCTGACGTCATGCCAGATAGCTCGACGACAAGGTTCTGAAACGAGCGAAGAACGAAAAATAGATTCAACTGAATAGCGAGATCTCTGCTACCCGTTGTAGCCCTGAAAAATCTCATATATAAGGATACCTTGAGCTAAGCAGTTGTTAATTCAATATTTGGTAATATATATATGTATCATGATCCAAGAAGGAATTTGTGTTAAATATACATAATTATAATTAAATTAAAAATTTCAAATTTCACATTAAATTTAGTTAATTATCTGCTTTACAGGAGATAAAGAGGCTTTGCACATTGTATAAATCACGCGGGTATCAAAGCGTGGAAAGGCATATGAGATAATCCAGAAAAAAAATTATATTGTGGGGGGTATCCACAAATTTAAAATCAAAGCAAGACTACAAAAAACGGACTAATTTAGCTACAGTATTATTTGAGAGAATCTTCCTGCGACAGGCAGGTTTAAAAAATCCTACATACTTTCTTGAAGATAAGTGGATTAGGTGTAGTGATTTTACCCTTTTATTTTTTTGTTAACTCCTTTTATTTAGTGAAGTGAAGTGTTACAAGTGTGGATAATTTTTATAATAAATTTCAAAATTGCATTTTCTTTTATTTTTCAACATTGATTCTTAATAGACAATCTTAGGAGACTATTTATATATACTGGAATCCAGCCTACGGTTATAAGCATAGGAATTCATTTTAATCCTTCTACCTGTAACGGAATAGCTAAAAGCAAAGAAACAGTCAAGTTGAGAAATCGGTTATCTGACGAAGGCTCTGGGAAAATCGGCTAACCACTATTTGCCATCCTGGTCATCGTCCTCTATGGTCACTTGTAATCAGAACATTTGGAATGCTTTCAAGAAGGAGAAATTAAATTAAAGTAACCTGGGTTTAAACCACGGACCGGTAGAGAAGTTCTCTATTCTGATATTCTTAAGTGCCATGTTATTAATATTAATCAGTATCATAATCAAAAAATTCGTGAATTCAATTAATGCGTTTTTATGTTTTTTTTTTCATTTCATTAGGGCAAGTTAAATATTTATAACAATATATACCTGTAAGAGCATATGTATAAAACTGTATCTGTAAACAATTTAATAGTTATTTGCCATGATCGATAATTCATCTTCTGTAAATCAACTATCGAGTGACTGCACGATACAGTGTAGCATGACTGCCTTAGTCGTGAATAATTTAATATACCGCTCCCCGATTGGCCCTACGACTCTGAAATGTGACAGAAACTCGATACCACAAATAGCAGGTCATCGATTTGTACTCACTGCACCTACCCCAAAGTTTCTGGGGGCAACCACGTGGAGCACTCTACTGGGTCACGACACCGAACTTTCTCAAAGCCACACGAATTTCAGCCTGAAGATATTGTTAATTTAAACGAAATCCGACCCAAATGAATCAGAAATTCTTAACCAGAAGTGATTTTGTCCGGTATTTGGACGAATATTTGACATAAATAAATTATTTTTTCAATTATGCTTCTTTCTATCTACAGACATATAAAAATTAGTTTTGAAAGGAGGATCGTTAACGACTCGTGGGGAATAATATTTATTTTCTCTAGATTTTATTATATACACAATAAATAATTATTACCTGAGTTTAAGTGGATATTACTTCTAAACAAAAATTGTTAAGTATTAGTTTAATACGAAAAGAAAATGCTTATCGTGTTCTTACGACTTGAGATTTCATGGTTGATAACGAAATATCAATAAAATAAACTTATTATAAATTCTGTTTTTAATATTATGCTTTATTTACTTCATTTATATTAGTTTTCGTATTGCGTTCTAGTGTGAAACATCCCCGTAACGGCAGTGAACGTCTGAAAGCTAAGGGGTTCACAATCTTTTTGTCTCTTAGAGCGTTGTCAAAATTTGTAGTTTTGCGTCGGACACCATATATTTTTTCAGGATATTTATAACTGAATATGGGTAATGAAAATCAATACGCAAGTAAAACAATGTTATATTTTAAAATTTATTACTTTACATGTAAACCAAGAAACATAAAAAGTATTGGTTTTATAAAAATGAATACCAACCTTAGTGTGATTTTTGGCATTACATTAGATTGTCCAATTCTTCTTAATTGGGAGAGTATGACGATACTCTTGTTAGCAAACAATTTTGTAACTGCTAATGGGTGAGTCGATATCTGTATTTTAAAGTATTCATTTATTTATTTATTTCACAAAGATATGTCGAACTGAAAAATGATTTTATTTTATATATCGGCAGTTTAATTTACCACAATATAATAATTCACTTATAGACTGTTCGTAAAAGGCGGTTGATATGGAAAATTAATTAATTTTTTTAATCAACGTTTCTGATGTTACCGTCGAGTAGTGACACACAAATTGTCTTCGGGAGCCTAGGAGGTCATTTCCTCTACTCAACAAAATAAACCACAGCGTGAATTCCTGGTTTTGTGCTGGGCGGTAAACGATGCTATTGACAGTTTGTACGAATTTAGAGTAGCATTCCTGGTGAAGGGTTAGATATAATAAATTGAAGTGCGAAAGGTGTTACAAATTATTATTGCACTTGCATGAGGTATTGACCCAAATGAAAGGAGGTTAGTGTTGAATGTGCTACCAGATGAGAGCACTATAGTTAAGCTGTCAGGAAGTTAACAGAGTAACGTAATAGTAGGTCCTTTTTGTGGACGGCGCAGCTAATTGTAGGAGTAATGGTCTGTGTTTCACAATGCCCCCCGTGGGTTGAGACCTATTTCGGGAGTTAATCAATAGCGAATGCCGAGGGCTGTGACCCATATACGCAGGGACATGCGCAGGTGCCCTACGCCTGCGCAAATAATTACGAAGCACCACGTGGCTGGCCCTAGCGCCGTTAGCCGCGTTCGTGCAGACCTTTGAACCTTGACCTAATTCACCAGATCTGCACGTGGATGGTCTTCATGGCCTGGACTCGTATTTGCTGTCTAAATGGGCCAGAAGGGAAGAGACCGACAGTCTAATTTCACGCACTTCCTTTTTTGTTTCCGCTTGATTGGCTTGACATTTGACATAGTACCTCAAGATACCTGGACAGGTGACGAACAACGTTCAGCTCCATCACCGCGATTAATCCAGGGATCACTTATTGCACTTCTATTACTCCTAATATTTAACGTCAATAAATTCAGAAGTTAGTCTCTTTTCCATATGACTAAATAATGTACTACTACAGAAGAATCCTGAAAATCTGATGGGAGGATAGAATTAGTAAGCAGAAAGTTCTAAGCAGAATAGGGGAAGAGAGGAATAAATTAATAAGCCGCGTTTTTATACATGAGAGTCTTGTAAAATGAGCATTAAACGGAAGTGTGTGGGTAAGAACAAAAGAAGGAGGCAAAGGATAGAATAAGCTAAGCATAATGGGAGGAAGTGGTAGCTATGTAGATATGAAAAAGTCTTCACAGGATAGGCTTGCATGGAGGGCTGCATGAGACCAGTCTTAGAACTGAATATCACAACAAAGAACACAAATAATGTATAGATATATAAACTAAACGAAAAGTACATTCTAAAGATACTTAATTTATGGGGAAAAAAACATATATTAATAGCAGTATGGGGAGAAAAATTTATTCAACATGAACTTTGTCTTTACAACTCTATAAAAGGAGGTTAGAGTCTAATGTGTTACCAGCAAATTAACACACTTATGTAGACTTTTCTGTGGACAGAATAGCTAATTGCGTGCGGAATAATTTGGAAGAAAGATGAATCCTACATAAATTTTTAACTTTTTAAGTTTTATAGGATAAGTAATAAGCAAGTATCGGCCATAATTTGGGGAGGAGTCCAAAGACCAATGTAATGAATTTGTTTGTGCTGATAAGAGATTAAATATTATAAAAAGATAAAGGTATATGTAAGATAGTGTGCGATTCAAGGAGTGGCGGATGGTGCTACAGCACATGCATAAATTTAGGAGGAATTATTTCTTTCGTAATTTTAAGAAACTTTAAAATAATAATATTTTAATAGTGTAGATTTCTGCTATTTCGAATACTTTAAACTCTCCGTCTTCCAGCGCACTCAATCACCGCATACATCCGGGCTACATTCTTTATAATAGGACAAAAATCCTGTCTGAATGAGAAGTGCGCAGGCGCATTGCTTCCTTTTCATGACCCCTGCTCGTCTAAGAATTAACAATTACTTGAGGTACAAAAGGCACAAGGCCTGACAGCGTTCGTGTTGACACGGAGGCGGCCTTATGAGGCTACAGTAAAAAAAGATTAATGTTTATGAACTTATTGTGGTTTATTTGAATTAATCAAAGGTTACTTAAAAGAAACAACTTGTAATGGGCATTTTAAAGACTTTTATAATACTGAGAAAAACCGCACAATCTTGCATACAATGTTGACATTAAGTTAGGCGTCTGCCTGGAATTAAATTTCTTTATTAAAAATATATAAGAATTTAAATTACTCTGACTTAAAAATTCGTTCTTATATCACGTTATGTAGACAAAATTATAAATGTTGCATAGTACGAGTCGTGTAGTATTATACACAGTAGTTGTTGTAGATTTATTAATATCTTACTTCAGGGGAATTATCCTAGTAAAAACGGTTCGTTGGGGTGGGTGATGTAATACGAGGCGCCTCTGGAAACAAGAAACATGGAAGCTATGTTGAGAATTGAAAATAGGACAATAAAACTGGAAAAGTTTTGAGATGATATTTTGGAACATAGTATCGAAATAGGAAGAACCTTCAATGAATGTTTTGTAGAAAGAGTAAGTGAAATTGCGTTAATAGCTCAAAAGTTTTAAAAAAAGGGTGGGTCCCCGTGCGTCCATTTTCGTTTTTGATGAAATGACAGTTTGTTCTATAAAGCCTATGCATAATTTCAGTTCGAAGTATGCAATTATGACTGAGATACGGGAATTTCCGCCGAAGTCGGCAGTTCGTCGTTTCAAAATTGTCACTTTTGAGCTTTAATATTGTGGTACTTATTAGAGATTAGACCCTGGAAATTCATTTCTAAGATAGACCGCATGGGTGCATTACGAAAATGGTAACGAAGATTTTCACGCATATCATCCCTGGCCAGTTTTGAATCCAAAGTTACCAAAAAAATTCGCCTTATTATTATTTTTTTTAAATTTTCAAGGAATCCTACTGGAATAAATAAAGTAGGTACAGCATTCATATTTTGTAGTCCATAAGTGACTACTAGTCAGATGACCCCAAAGTGAGAATAGCCAAAAATGAGCTTCTTCCTTTTTTAAGGATTTTAAATCAAAAACAGAAGCAACAGAAGAAATGCTTCTTTATGAAGCTCAGCCATGAAGGATATTTAACTTGAATTGATAATTCAGACTGGAAAAATTAAAGATGGAAAAATCTCAAGCGGACAGGGGTTCGAACCCGAGTCTTCCGCTTACCGGTAAGATTAAATTTTTTTCTTCTTGAATTTCTAAATAAGTATTTATAAAATTTATCTGTAAAGACGGTAATATAATTCTTAGTTATTTAAGTGATTAGATATAGAAATAGCAATATTTAAAAAAATGGAATTAAGAATGTTATTGCAACAGATTATTAATAGTAAGGTGATTAGGAATTGAGGTATATAGTGGGAGAATGACATCATTTATGAAGGAATCTTTAAATGGAAAAGTAGTTCCTAAGGTGTTAAATGTATCAACAACAAACAGTTCCTATACCAAAAATTGTGAATAGTTTAAGTTTGTTGGGAAAGTATTAGAGTCTGTTACATAGAAATTATTAGTTCACATGAACAGTTAAAAATTAACTTTCTTCAAGGCGGCAAGGGTGGATGATTTTTAAAACATGGTAAAGACTGAACAATTGACGTTTCAATTTGTTTATAATGACTGCTAGACTGAATAATATTGAATTAAATGATTATATCTTTGAACGAGTACAGGATTTCAGCTATTTCGGCTCAAAACGTAACAGGGAAAATAGTGTGGGAAGTGAAATAAAGCAACGTATCATTAATGGTAACAGAACTTATTACATGCATGGCAAATTGATGAAATCCAAGATGTTAAATAGAGAGTTGAAGTTAAAAATTTACAAAACACTTAAAAGACCTGTGGTGGTATACGGTTGTGAAACGTGGACCCTGAATAATAATGATAAACACGTACTCAGAATATTTGAACGTAAGATACTGAGAAGGATATATAGACCTGTATGTAAGAATGGAGAATTAGAACCAACAGAGAACTAGAGCAGCTCATTAATAACGAGGACATTGTTAGGTATATCAAGAGCTGACAGTTCGCCTGGCTGGGACACGTACTTAGGATGGATGAAAGCAGAACACCTAGACAGATTATGGAATGGAAGCCAGTCGGGAGGAGGAAAAGGGGGAGACGCCGGAAAAGATGGGTAGATGACATTGCGAAGTAAGAAGATGGCGGAGATTTACACTGGTGAGGGCGGAATGGAAGAACATTGTTAATAAGGCGAAAACTGACATTGGGTTACAGTGCCAATAAAAGAAGACTGATTTGACAAATAGAATTTTTAAAAATAAAATTATGTTTAAATACATACCATTGGTTATTGTGTCACACGGATTAATAATATATCTTTTATTTACACATATTCTATTCAAATTTCTTATTCTGGTAAACGAATTTTGCACGATGCGTTGCTTGAAAGCTCATTTTATGAATTACGAATTATATAAAAATGTACTTCCCTTACATATTTAATAAAACTAATTTAAAAGAATTGTTTTTAAATTTAGAATAAAAAACAAAATTAAGGAATCGTGCTTCATGCAACTGCAATGTCATTTAACTTTTTTTGCTCTCATTTCACTTCATGTTCATAACCATACATTGGTATTTTTGAGGAGCAGAGAAAAAAAGAGAGAGAGAAGAGAGAGAGAAGAGAGAGAGAGGAGGGAGAGAGAGGGAGGGAGGGGGAGAGGGAGGGGGAGAGAGAGAAATATGTTCTCAGACAAGTAAAGTTTGATACAACCAAAATTGGAATGGAAATAATTATAAAGGCATTGGTTCTTAATTGGCATCGACCATGAGTACAGTAGCTATTTCCATGTCTTCGGTGTATTTTAACTCTCTATTCTAAGTGACAGAAGAAATTCGAAGTAGATGTTGTTTTCGTTTCCGTTGAAAACATGCAACTTACAGTGTACAGTCGTAGAGTAATATGTAAAAGTTCGTCTCCAATAGTAAAGAATTATATTATTTTATTTAATAAATTACGTTACTTATCCATCTACTTACCGGTTTCAGAATAAGTTACCATATTTAACAGAGTTGTTTGATAAATCTGGTAAAAATGTATAAAAAATAAATTTCTTTTTATAAAACTTACTCTATTTCCTAACGTAGTCTCCTTTCTGGGGTATACACTTGACACAAAAATAATTTTTGTCGAACTCTGAAAAACACTCCGTCAAGGCCTCGATCACTCCCTCGTTTGGTGAAAATTTCTTCCCAACAAGAAAAATTTTCAAGTCCGAGAACAAGACGAAGTCACTTGTCGTTAGGTCTGGCGAATAGGGTGGATGAGAAACAATTTCAGTCGCAACTCGTACACTGTCGCCATTGAGACTGCTGCTGTGTGCGCTGGAGCATTGTCCTGGTGAAACAGCACTTTCTTCGTCGTTCTTCAATCAGCAACCGTTTCAAACGATTCAACTTAGCAGCATAATAGAGCCGAATTATGGTCATGACCTATTCCAAGAATTCGATGAGAATCCCAAAAGACAGTGGCCATCATCTGTCCAACAGACAAAACTAAAAACTCATGTCTTGATATTATAGAATTTAGAATTTGTTTAATTTCAGATGTAACATAGAGCGTCCCCTCGCTATGGCTTTCCTTATTCTTTTTTTCAAACAATATTTCATCAGAATATTTTCGCATAGCTCAGATGTTGAGGCCCTGGGTTCGATTCGCGGTCCAGTCGAGAGTTATCAATCATAATCCTTTATTACGTATAAATAATTTGAGGAATACAGCATGGCCAAACAATTAATTGAGGTCATTGTATAAGTACAGTATATTATTTAAGCACAGAAGCTAAATATTTTCCTCCAAAGAACTAATATATGTTACATGGACTAGTTAACTAATTAACAGAAAAAATTACTGTAACAAGTAAGTTTCCGGTTTCTTGTCCCAGTCTGGATGAGATTTTTCCATTCTGTTCTTCTAAATCAGTTTCGTGGTCTTCTAGTTAAGCTTCAATAGAAGCTATTTGTTTTACTTTGAATTAAAAGCAGAAATATTAAAATAAAGTTTAGAATACTATATTTTTGGAATTTAAAAATTGTAAACAAACTAAAACTAGTGTTTCGTATACTTAATATTTCACTTAACGTTTGTTTCCCCTCAAAATTATATACAGATAAATTAAAACGACAAATTAAGGACAAAATTTATAACCAAGCTCCATTGCAATCGGGTATGATAATGATTGTATGGAGTTTCTAGGCGGGACAACTGAAACAATTTATATTACACGACAATTTTGTGACAAAGAGGCGAGGATACGCAGCACGAGCCAGACACTTGCTAACATTGCACATTAATGAACGCAATTTTTTATACGGATTTTAATTTCGGCTAGAGTAAAATTCCACAGATAATCTGATGTATTTTAGCCACAAACGATTCTCTGAGAATGTAGGTCACTGGTTCCTGTACACGGGTGTAGTAGCCGCAGTCACGTGGCGGGCCAAAGTAGGTCACGAAATCTGCACGTGGACGGCCTCGCGCAATTCTGCAGACACGTGTAACTCCCAGATCCCAGAATCCCGAGAGAGCCACGATGGAACGTTCTTGATAATTGGAAAATTAATCTTTTTCAATTGCATTAGCCAGAAAGCTACAAATTTTTATTATGTTTTCTACCTTCAAGAGCATTTTTTCTATTTCCTATTATTTAATAATAGATACTATTATTAGTAGTATTAAGAAAAACCAACTTCTTGTGCTTTCTGGTTCTTAATTAAGGAGTGATACGAACAGATATGGGTAAGAAAATAAGAAAATGATTAATATGCAAAAAATTAGTCAGAAAAGTATTTTCTTTAAAAATGAATTGAAGGAATTCCAAATGAGTACACTAAGACGAGTTTATTTATGTGTCCTAGCCTTCAAATTCACTTCTTTAGCAATTTATAAGCCTTGGATTCTGTAAACATATCCATTTGTATTCAAGTATTATTTCGTGCTTGAAATTTTTGTAGAATATATTTATTTATGGCACACTAGATCATCCTACTATTAGTTTCAACTTTATCGAAGTAATTAGATGGCGTGTAATAAAAATTCTGAGCAACATTTAACAAACGATCAGAAGGATATTAGATCGAAAGGAAATAATTCTACTTCAATTAAAATATCATCAATCTTTAAGATAGATTTTAAAGTCTATAGTCTCTCAGTTGCAGAAGAGTAAGGATTAGAGCCAAATGAAAGTGGAACGAAGATAATAAAACGACCTGGAAAGCGAGAGGCGAAGAAATAACTGATCATTAACATACGAAAAGTGTACAGCTATCTCTCTAGGACTACGCTTAATTTCTCTGGATATGAGCACTATTAATTACTGCTACAAAAGTTTGCCCTTTGTTCGTCTTTCATGTTTTACAACACTTACAGTCGGTCTTTTGCAGTCATATTTTCCTCAGTTTCTTTTCTGTCTGGTTTATTTATGCTTGGACCTTTCAATCAGTTAATTTCACTCCGTTGCTAATATATATTTTTAAATTCAGTGCCAAAACGAATAAATTATTGATTGAATTTGTAATTTTTAAAGGTTTTGCACTTGAGTTAAATCATTATACCCTTGATAGAATTACACACACTGAAGTTATAAAACGTGGCCGTGGAATAATTGATTTAGTAATTTGTACGCTGTGTGCAGGATAAAGTACAGGGAGTTAGATTCCATTGTTTGGAATATCGCGTATCAAGTCCGGTCCTGAGGTCATTTCAGTTTAATAGTGTTGAGGTTCGGTTGAAAATATTTTTTCTGTTCCTGAATTATAATTAATTTTTTAAAATTATTAAAAACTTCAGTGCTAGCAAAAGTTATCGCTAATGAATAATGCGGATTAAAATTAATTTTGAAGAATTTTATTTTAATTATAGAAGTGTTTAATTAAATTCATAAATTATTATAAAGTTTACTTTTATAATTTATTTTCTTCTTCTTTATTGTCGCTACAGCCCTGTTTTAGAACTTTAGCCGACCGGGATTACTTCCAACCTGTCATAATTCATAGCATATTCTGGATCTTTTGGAATTGCACGTGGTCAACTTAGCGATTATCCTTCAGTATCCCCACTTATAGCCACCATGGCGAGGCACAAGCATTCGTGTACATTCCAGCATTCAAACCCGTGAACTCACAATTATAATGTTAGCTATTCTGTTACTGTTTGTGTTATTATTCTTTTTTTTAAAACGTTGCCATAGTCATAGAAAATGATTGGATCTACACTGTCCAAAACTTGTAACGATCCTGAATGGTCTAAAAAGGGGCCCCTAAATATAAACTGAGGACTAAGAAAGCGTGTCGGAGGTAGGTGAAGAACCAGGAAGGGCAAGGGGCGTCCTCTCTAGATAACTCAAGGCAAAGCCGACTGCTTGACCGGTTTCGTTAGTTGTCCTCACAATGAGCGAAAGAGTGGTTCATTCGTCGGTTGCGCAAAGCATCATAATAAAGTTTTAACGAATAAAGGCGTTAAACCAGACGAAATTCTGAACTTGAAAGAGATAATCGCTTCACTATAGCAGAAATCAGAAACGGGAATCAATGTTGGAAGTGTACACATCATCATCCGAGACCACCTTGCATTCAGAAAAATCTCGGCAAGATGTGTTCCTCGTCTGCTTACCCAAGAAAACAAGAATTCGTGATTTGAAGTTTGCCAGACGCTTCTTGCTCTTTTTCAATATGAAGGTAAGCGTGTATAAAACGCTTTGTGATGTGCTATGAAATTTGGGTTCACCACTACAATTACAGGTCAAAAAGAGCCAGTATGGAGTGAAGAGGAAAGGGGGAGGGCGGATCATCAAGAGCCTTAACTGGCTTGTCTCCCGGGAAGGTGATGTAAACTGTTTTTTGGGACTCTCAAGGAGTTTTACTCGTTGATTTTCTTCATGATCGTCGCACAATAAACGCTACTACTACTGTGCCCTTCTTCACCAGGTTCAAGCTACATTCTTTACAGCACGAGAATCTTGTCTGGAAAGAGAAATGCGCATGCGCAGTATTACCGTTTCATTCCCCTGCCCGCTTAAGATCCAGTAATAATATAATCTACCAAACGCACAGCGCAATCAGAGCGATAGTGCTGACACATCATCAGGATACAATTTCTAATTGTTTTTGACCAATTAATAAAAGGTTACTGTTTATGAACTGGTTGTGGTTTATTTGGTTTATTCAAAGTTTATTAAAAATAAAAAACGTTTAACAGGCGGCATTTCGAAGACTCACAATTCTGAAAAAATTACCGTACGATCTTGCATACAATTTTACAATAATATGTGACTTTTCCTAAAATTAACTTTCTTTATTTAAAATATGTAATGAGTAAAAATACTGTCGTGTTAGTATTTTGCGCCAATATGGTTTTGACTTTTCCAATTTTAAAATTTCGTTTCTATTACACGTGATGGAGACGACATTACAAATGTAGCACATTACGGGTCGTGGAGCGCTAACAAGCCTGTAGATGTTTAA
The DNA here is from genome assembly GCA_034510155.1 of Eucriotettix oculatus. Taxonomy (NCBI): domain Eukaryota; kingdom Metazoa; phylum Arthropoda; class Insecta; order Orthoptera; family Tetrigidae; genus Eucriotettix; species Eucriotettix oculatus. Next base: position 59,657,565 of record CM067377.1, read on the forward strand.
TAATATTAATATCTTCATCCTCATTAAATTTGTCTTGGGGTGATGCAGCATATAACTTTAAATACTCTCGAGCCACCATTGTTGACAGTTCTGACCTTTTTTTAAATAGCATAGCATTGGAATTCGAAAAGTGGGGGGGATGCGGAAGGTAGAGCAATGTTTGACTAGGGCTCCCGGGCTGAAGTTTAAGGATCCTACCCGGTGTTTCACGTAAAGAGATGCAGGGAAAACCCTAGAAAACCTGCATGAGATAGGTCGGACATTGGGTACTGTTCTCACGCCCTTCCGAATGACGGGAGATGAGTTTACTGTGGGGTCGCAGCATTCCCTTCTCCGTGTCTTCATCAGTTTTAGGAGGCATTTGGCCGCCTGCTCCAATGGGATCAGCGAACAACTCTTACCTTATGCCCAAGGAGAAAACCTGCATGAGTTAGGTCGGGCATTGGGTACTATTCTCACGCCCCTCCGAATGACGGGAGACGAGTTTGCTGTGGGGTCGCAGCATTCCCTTCTCCGTGTTCTTCACAAATTTTAGGAGGCAGTTGACTGCCTGCTCCAATGGGATCAGGGAACAACTCTTACCTTATGCCCAAGGTCTTCGACCCCAGTACATAAACATCCTATAATTAGGTGAAGATGTCTGGCATAACTTTGAAGAAAAAAAAGCCCAGAGAGAGTACGAGGCATTCCCGATTTAATCAGGTGAGCCCCGAAGTCACTCTGGGGTGAAGCACCTGCGAGAAAACTCCCACAAGCGCTTCGTTTCGTCCAGCTCTGACCTTCCGTCATATGTTTGGGCCTCTCAAAGAAGCACTTAGAAAAGAGTGCGTTTTGCGAACGATCAACAGCGTGAACAGTTTGTGCGCAATTGGTTGGATACCCGCTCGTAGGCATTCTTTGAAAACGGCATGAAGAAACTACCTATTTGATGGGAAAATGCATTACTAAGTAGGGGAACTGTGTAGAAAAATAATTATAAAGTGTGTTTTCTTCTAAATTGTCAAATAAATTTTCTTTTGCAAAAGGATCGCTTATATTTGAATGACTCTTGTATATGAATTCCGCTGAGAAACGATAAGCACTAAATTGCTTTGCATTTAATATTAATAATACTGGAGGTTTCCTGGAAAGGGGGCATTTTATCTCTGGTCGAGCGTGTAGCAAGGCCCCGCCCCGTCCTCCGCAACACAATAGCTCTCATCAAGGGCGCCGCTACGGAGGCCATCATTCTTATTGAGACAGAAGTAGGTCACGCGATAGTATTTGTGCGTAACGCGCGTAAGGGAGGCGTGGCAGGACCGGGCTCCGCAGCTAAGGACTAATTTTGGAACGGGCAAGGATGTGCGTGTGGCCCACGTGGAGCGTTAGTAGGTCAGTGGTTGCGAAACGCGCGTCGGAAATTGCTGTTGGCACGTGGCACCACCTTCTGCACAACCAACTCTATAAATAACAGTGCGTCCTATAGCACAAGACCAAAGCGACGCTAGGGAGCGCAACACAGCATAGATACTGTTACGTTTAAAATCGGTAAAAATGACGTGATAAATTTCAAAAAGACTGCATAACCGTATTGATTAGCAAAACAGTATATTGAGAACGGAGAACCCATACAGGAACTAAGTTGGCAGCTATTAACTGAGCCAGCGAAATAGGGCTCACATTTGAAGGATGATTGCACATAAATGGAAGCGTGTGTGATGGTTTGTGGAGGCTAAGTTTAACGTAACTCGAAAATGTTTTCTTAAATTTGTGATAACGAGGGTTTTAAACCTAAGAAACTAAAATAGCAGTAACATTTTTCAAAGAAATAAACCTGTAAAATTCCAAAACTCAATAAGTTTCTGACAGGAGGCTATGAAAGTGGATCAAGGACAGTTCTCAAGCCTTTGAAACGCACAGGAGATTTAACTGACTTACGAAATGACGAATGAGCTCTTTCCTGATCATATATAATATTTACTTAGCCCAAACGAGGTATTTATCAGTTTCTAAACATCCAACAGAACTAACCTCTATAAGTAGCTATTCTGTTTCTCTCTAATTTTAATTACGAATAATAAAAAACTTGCTTTAGCTAACACTGCACGAGTTTTGCTAAGCACATTATTTTCTCCACAAACCATAACATCCAACTAAAAATAATAATCGAAAATATAACTGGGCAGTGCTAAAAGTAAACTTATTAGACAATGATGTAGCCAAATTAGGGACAAAATTAAGAGTTCGTGAAGCCTTATGATGCCAGTGGTTGCGAAACGCAAAATTTAAACTTCATCACGCATAAAAAATGGCATAATGTGTCGAATCCTTTCATTCTGAAATACCGCATATTTAGTTTGTCACTTAATTTTGTCTGTAATTTGGCTAAAATAATAATTACTTCGAACGCCAACAGATCTTAACGTCCAACTGGCCGTTGTCTTACGACATTCTCTTTTATGGTTTTCCGTTTAACACTTTTATGACCCCTCGGCGCTATAAACATTAAACAAAAAGGTTTTTTACATATGTTCGTCGCAAACATACCGAAGGCAAAACAAAGTCTCCTCAAACGGCAAAGAAGAAAAATAAAATAGTCTACTAGAGTTCTACGTACATCACCTGTAGTATTTCAAAAAGCAATTAAGTTTGAACATATAATTGTTAATTTTACATCATATAGCGTATAGGTGTGCGCGAGTAGAGTAACTTGTCCAAATGTTATTAGCAACAATAAGAGCGGCAATAACACGATGCAAATTTTATGACGCTTAAAGCGTTATAGTGCTATTAAAATATGAGGATACTTGGCTGTTAGGAGTGAAGAGTGACCTTGAAATGGCAGGCAAGACAAGCAGCGATGCTGAACGATTGCAGTCTATTTAATCATTTTCATTCATCGTCGAAGTTCATTTGTGACCACGTTTACGAGGTATCAGTGCCTTTCTCCACGAGGTAACCCCAATTACCTTTTTATTTTAATCACAGTAATCTAAATCATGCTAATCTAAATTAATTCCTATATTGAAAACGCCATTAAGTATAAAAGGTGGCATAAAGCGTACAATACATTTATTTCTCAACGTGTTGTAATTGAATACCATGGCTCGAATTACTATAGAGAATTCTTTTGGTGTCATACGTTTTACAGTAATTTGCAAAATAGTTATATATAATGCTGATGGCATTGAAGTCTTGGAGAAGGCGAAACTCAGGCTGAATGCGAACCCAACTCAATGGCATGTAGGGATTTCTTAAATGTTAGCACGCAGTATAAATTTTCCATATTATTTTGTTAACATATAATTTTTTGTCTTGTTAATATTGATAATAAATAATACAAAATCCGATTGATTACTTTAAATTCGTTTGAAGATCTATAATTCGAGAAGTTGTTTCCCGGTTGACATTGTTTCAATCTATTCTTCAATATTATCATAACCTGAAATATGAATCAATTGCCTTGTGGTAACTTAAATTAATGATTATATCGAAAATATCTAATGTAGTTCCATAATTAATTTTATTCGAATTTGAACGATTCCACTTATTCAAACTCAATGTAGATTATAAAGCCTCCAGAAAAACAAACTGAAATCCAACCTCAAAATTATTGACAATTTATGTACATGCGGGCGAAATAGTGCAGATCTTGCTGAGTTACAAATAAGCAATTTTTTTATGGATCACTTAAACGAATTAAATATTGAATAATTGTGGTGTCAATAGTAACCTTTGTAATAATTCGCTTCACATTTCGCTACACAGGTGTGTATACTATATAAATCTGTATAATTAGGATATTCGATGTACTTTTCGATGTTTTACCCAAATTTACGAAGACCATTCTTGTTAAATTTCGCATATTATTCATGAAACGTCCAAGGCATTCGCGTGTAAACTTTGACAACTTATTAAATACGTCGACATTAAATTTCTGTTGCAAATAAAATAAATTCTAACAGATAAGTCACAGATGCCTCCTAAAACTTGTGGAGACACGGAGAAGGGAATGCTGCGACCCCACAACCAAACTCGTCTCACGTCATTCGGACGGACATGAGAATAGTACCCGATGCGTCATGCAGGTTTTCTAGGTTTTTCCCTGCATCTATTTTAGGTGAACCGCCGGGTCCGCGCTGCGCGCCCAAACACGAACTTTCGGAATGCCACAAGTTGCCAATCACTTTCCAAAATGTGGGACAGAATTCAAATGTTCAAAAATTATTCTCCGACAGACAAAATTTCAAAGATTTACAATTTTTTTACAATATGAGAAAAAAAGCAAATAGACGAGACTCTGAGAGATCTTACGAGGGAGAACGAACCACCGCAAGTTTCTCAATCATACAATAGAATGCTGCATCTCACAAGAGCGCGTAGATGCTGAGAATAACCAAACGCAAAATAAGAGATACTGGCCGAGAAGAGGGAAAAGGCAGTCAGAGATGAAAGAGAACTTTGAATAAGTACAAGGTATTTTTTAGGGCAGTGAAAATCCCCCACCATCCTGTAACGCTGACTTAAAGAAAAATTAATAGAAATACAAGAAAACCCAACAGAAAATATAAACTGCTTCCTGATAAGCTAGACAATAGCAATATAGAGCAGTAACACATACAAAAAAAAGGTCCTTTGATGTGTTTCTTTTTGTTAATTAAATAGGGTTTATTATCAAACGAAGACTTTCCCGGTGTATGTGATTAATTCTAGGGATTCTAACCTGGTTGTAATCCTGATAATTTCTTGTTAATATAGGGGTTTTCAATAAGAGCGGGTCGATGTTGAAACTCAATAAAAAAAGCTGTGTGAAGTATTAACAAAATGTTTTTATTTGAAAGGGCATATATGGGCCTTTTAAATAAAAATAATAATTTCGTTAATACCTCAAATACAGCTTTTTCGTTGTATTTCAACATCGACCAGCTCTTATTGAAAAACCCTATGGATAATTTTAAAATTATTTTGAGACACTAAATTATTTGACCGTTAAATGTTTACTGTTGATAATTGAAATAAAAAAACCTTTTAGACTGTCACTAGTTTTACTATTTTTTTGTTACGGAACACAAGATAATTAACGGATTAAGAATTATTGTTATAAGTCGAATTTAAAATCAGATACAAGAAAAAGAAACCACGCTTTCCTACTTGCTACAATAAACCGTTAACCCTGGAACAATGACCACGCAGGGTGTCTGACTAAAACGTTGACTCGAGATCTGAAACATCCAATGAAGTCCATCACTATTTCGAGGATTTGTGAGCACATACATACATTGCATATATTGATTTGCCACCTTTTTGGCTAATACATAATTAATTCATGGTAACGAAAACTGGGATTAAGACTGGTGGAGCATCGATACGCTGACCAGCCATCACTCCAAATTAGAAATGTGTCATGTAAAATGACAGTCCGCAGTGGACGCGGTAGGCTAAGGCTCTGAATGTGCTGTAGAGCCAAGGAAGTTGACAATTATTTGAAAGCTTCAGGTATTAATAATAAAATAATTACAATTATTTAAAGAAATTATATTAATGTTCTAATGAAATTTGTAATTTCGTATTACTCTCAGTATCTATTAGTGAAGTCATATATATTTCAGTATCTATAAACAGCTTCGACGAAAGCTTCTTCTCGTGACTTAAGTATCGTTATCGTGGAGGTCGAGAGCACAGATTTATCCTTATTAGTTAGTCTAGCAACCATTTGTTGAGTATACCGTAAATTACAGTAACCCATCACGCACCTCCAAACTTTGCTTCGAATTGGGCTTGATAAACTTAAATATAATGTACAATAGTTGAAAATTTTCCGAGTTAGCTGGTGGCAATTTGTTTTTGTGAGCATTTTCTGCTTTTATAATCAAGGAACGACTGCTATTATTGATATATATGACTATTATGTGTGTCCTTAAACTTCACAGATATTAATTTACTTTTTAAAAATGATTAAATCTGTAATATTCAAATTATTAATTTATTTGAGTAGTAATTCTCAATTTTTAGTTTTGGAGTGAAGTTTTATAAATTTTTATTACGACTTAATGCCGAAAGCTCATTTAAAATAGTCTAAAATTCTAATTATCTGTAAGTAATAAAAATTATAGTTTTAATTTTTTAAATTCAATTTAAATGTCTTCATAATATTAAAATTTTATAACTTATTTTTTTAATTTATCCAGTGTCATTAGTCATTCAGAATCGGTAGGAGAGAAATTGCTTTTTCTTAGTCGTCTGATAGTTATGCGGCAACTTCAAATGGTATAGGCTACAATTGTGTAGTCTATACAAACTATAATTGTTAAGCTGATGAGTAGTTGATAACCTCGACCTTCCGATTTAAATATTCGAGCACTGAAGGCCAATGTTCCTGATACCAAACCGGCAAAGTATACGGGAGGAAATAGGGGTCACTGAATGGTTCATAATTAAATATCTGTATACTATTATATGAGTAATTTGGTCAATATATGTTATGAACTGAATATAAATCGATTGATTTTTTGTGGAAGTAAGTGTAGAACGTGCCGGCCTCCTGTGGTGTAGTGGCCATGATCGCAAAGACTGTTGGAGAATCAATACGCTGACCACGTGTCACTGCAAATTCTGAATGTGTAATGCAAGATGACAATCCGCAGTCGACCAGATAGGCCCAGGCTGTAGAGTCAAAAAAGAAGAAGTGTAGAACGTGGCGCCATTTATTGGTCATTCTAAAATGCGAGTGACCGTAAATCACAAATTGCATTTTATTTGTTTTTATATTGTATAGAACTTACTAATTAATAATATATTAATTGTACTTATAAAACCATGATCATAAGTAGTACATTTAATATCAAACAAAAAAAAGAGTGTGATTAGCATATTGAACTAGGCTCATCACAAATTTTGTTCTTAGAAGTCCAAAATATGCAGGCAGGTTACATTGCAAAGATATAGTCGTAGGAAACGAAGAACGCAAGGTGCAAAGGTATACGTGAAGTTGAGAGTCGTGATGAAAGCTGATCACTTGTGTGCGTTCCGTACGTCGTCTAAATTTAGACCAGCATTCACTGCCTCGGATCCTGCTTCTCGATGAAATCCTACTCTCATCACATGAACATCAACCGTGTAACAATTAAAACCAAGCATAATGTCACCCATACTTCGGCCACATTAACACGCAGATTTTATAACGAAAATAATGGAATTATATAAAAAAACACATTTATTTTATTGTTGGGTAATACTCTGGAATAAGGTTATCAATGGAGCTCGAATATTTTGCAGTGTTAGCCGATGAAGAATAAGGTAAAAGAGACTTTATAAAAATAAGTCTTCCCTCCGTGACGTACGACTATCGGCCGAGACGACTGCCAGACTTGCATGACACGTTATTGACGGGCACGTGGCCAATGTGACGATTCTCTCCAGGATGAACTCGGGAGGAGATGGTACTGTTCTTTTCTCTTGTTACGACTTCACACAGAAAAATTGGAGAAACGCGATTAAAATAGACGTGGATTCGAACCACTAAGGCGAGATAATGCAACAAGGATTTAAGGAAAATTCAATGCTCATTTCAATTATGAGCTACGGATAACTGAGTTGTTTTCGAATTAATAGCTTCCTTTATGACTGCTATGAAATAACTTCACTGTTTTTGATTAAAAACATTTGATGGTTATTATTATGATTGTGTACCCTAAAAATTGCAAGTCAAGAAAGAGGATATCAATAAAACAGTTCTAACGTTTTTAGAAGTAATATTGACATAAAATTTGTAATTAAAAAGAGGGGGTGATGTTATTAATTTATTATTAACAAACATTATTTGGGGTTTGATTTATTTATTTAACATAATTATTATTTATTGAACATAATTTTTTTATTTGGCTGCTGCATTATCTATATTAACAACTGTGGGACTTAAGGGGAAATTAAATAATTGAATTAGCAACTGCTTAGCTCATGGTCTTCTTATATATGAGTTTTATCAGAGTTAATTACTATTGGACAACAACGTGTAGCAGAGATCTCGCTTATTCTGAACTGTTGTATTCTTTGTTCGGTGTCTCTGACTACCGTGCAGGTACAAAGCGATTTCTTCCTTCCAAAATTCCTCGTGGTTACAGATAGGCAACAAGCTGTAGCGACCCTTCCTCGCACAGAATGTTATTCGGCACTCTAAAAGAATGAGATTCGCGCCGTCAGGTGACGAGGAAAACTAGTCTTCCATATCGGCTGGGTCGTTTACGTTTCAGCAGAGTTTTGGCTGGGATATCGCAATGTTTTTTTATGCTTTTCTGTTTACTTTCTACTAATTACTGAAAGCGTTTTCTTCTCTCTTATTTAATACTTCTTCCTTACAACTTCCGAGCAACACTGCTCCTTTTCCTCTCCTACTTCTTCTTCCTTTCCATTTCAAACACATAATGCTCCCAGTTAATCTGTCCTTTTTCCTTTCTCTGTGGATAAACGCCACCCCATGTGATGTGTACTCACCAATCGTCATTAATTTTTCGCCAAGCGCGGGATCAGCACTTAGGAAGGAATTATATCCATGTCCCCTGGTGGACAAACATCTTTAATTCCCTACACCTAGCTAGGCAAGCAAGTTTCTTCGCGACAGTCTGGAGCCTTTCTATCCAGGATTTACAGCATCTTCTCTACCTGTCTCCGATTATATTCCTATTTAATTTTATGAAATTAATTCGGCCTAAAATACGAATTAAATGCGGGAGGGTCCTACTGCGCTACAACTTCAATGATTATACGACATAAATTAAAGATGGTAAACCGTAAAAACTATTTAAAATGTATTAATTAAAGTCAAGAATATCAGCTGCCGTCAGAACGGAAAGATCTCTTTATTCTCAGGTTCAACCACGGACCATTCCTCCCTAGGCGTATCATAGAGAAAAATTTGGCAGACACCGTGTATCTATTTTTCGTCGTCAGTTGTTCTTTGTTGTCTGTGAATCATGTTTCCGTAACCAGTTCGTTTACTTCATTCTCATCCTCGGTAACTACATTACTCGCTGGCGATAATTCAGGAAAATAACATCACTGTGAAAAAATATATATTGTCGTCTACCTTGATCCATCTCCCTTGGTCACAATATTACACTGATGCAAAAATCACGCAGTTGGAAATATTTTTGATACTTGTGTGGCACTTTAACGGGGAGCCAGGGAGCAAATAATTGTTTTCTTCATCTATTAACCCCCTTGCAAATGTATTTAACGTTCAAGTTATCATCACAGAGGTCCCGGGTTTTAATCCCGGCAAAGATACGAATGTCTCTGTGTGTACCCCATTCGAGAAAACGGGGACTAAAGGACAATCGTCACACTGATCACGTCTCACTCCAAACAAGTGTTCATGTACTTTGTCTCATTATATTTTCTCATTCCTGCCTATAGATTTGCCTATATTATTTTTATTACGTTATTCTTATATAGTGTAGACACTGTAATGTTCTTGTTCCAGCGGAATTACTTCATTAACTCTAGCTCAGCTTATTCTCGCCATTATTTATTTCAATAAGTTTTAATTACAATTTACATTTTACATCTGCTTTTCTTTTACCGGAAATACAACATTATTCTATGGGAGATTGGGTTCTCAGAATTGAACACAAATAAGTTGAGACGGGCTATAAAATTACATCTTCATCAGTACTTTGACGAGAGATGTGTGGTGAAAAGAAGGAAAATAATGAGTTTTTAGTATTTTGTTACTTTTTATAACGTAAATTTATCTGTCTGTTTTAATAAGTCATCATTTATAATAATAATAATAATAACTTGATAAATTAAAGCTAAAATTTCACACCATATATATTTTCCATAAATGCGATTTTTTTAAAATTTTATATTTATGCAGGAATATTTTCCTTTACTCTTTTACCGTATTTAGCATTTTTCAATTATAAATTTTCATATTTCAATTCTCTCATTTTCGTATTGTCTATTTCAATTCTATTTATTATTTTGCATTTTCTATACAAAATTTGCCTTTTGTCGTCCTCTCTCATTGGTGTATCATCATAGTTTGTATCTGATGGTTCTCCTATTTCCTCATAAGAGGATTGGTACAGTTTTCAAATCTAAATCTGAATCAAAAGAATGTTATTACTAAATTTCTACTTGTTGATCATTGGACACCCAGTTTATAATTATATTTATATTAGTTTTAATGTACATTTCGATAATTATAAGTATCTTTCATTAAAAGAGACAAGTTAAATATAATTACAAATAAATAATTCCCCTCTGTACATCAATTAAATTAATATTGAAGTTTTCTCAGTGAATTGTTTGTATAAACTGTTCTTGGATTTCTAAACGAGTATAATTGACGTAGAAAAAATAAATTACAGAACCTTACACGATTGTTTTTATTTTTTGCGTTCAACTGTAAAATATTTCTACAGTAAGGCTCACCTTTTCTACTTTATATGAATTCTATAAGTTAATGGATTATAGTAAAACGGAAATTCAGTTTTAGCGTCATTTTAAGTGGAAGCATTTAATCTGCGTTTTAAATCATTCTACTGTCTACAAAATCGTATACCAAACTCATCATCGTTATTAATAAAACAAATAAAATTTACCTTTCAATACATTATATTGTAAGCACACTTTTCCAGAACGCAATTAAGTAAATGATATGCCTTTTCTGAAGGTATTTATAACTCAGAAGGAGATGCAGAAGGAGAGGCGTAGAAGTCTTACCGTCACAATGGGACACAAATACCCTATTACACAAAAGCCTCGGCGCATTGAGGGAGACTAATTTGCTGAAAACAGAAGGCAGGCCTCTTAAATGCTGCTAAGGGGAATATCACAAAAGAAGCAGGCATCAGAGCGCCGCAAGAAAATCATTTATTTAAAAATAGTCCACTTCTGCAGACTATACGTGGCAATAAAAATGGAAAAAGAGGATTGCAGATCTTTTCTATGGTTTTACTCGTCAGATAACGCCAATATACATAAATACTTATTTTATATAATAGAACCAGTATACCCATATAGAAAATTAATTCCCACCAACCTTCAAAATGTAGTTTTTAATAAAATATTAACAATTTTTACTTGTTAGTTTTATTAAATGAGGAAATTTATTAAAGTACATTTTGACTATATACGGTTTGACTAATTTATGTAAAAATTCTTTCATATTAGTTCACAAATACTTGGTATTACACGGCGTATCAATTTACTTCAGAAAAAATAAGAATTACAGAAAATTCAAAATAAATATTCAGATAATTTTAGAGACGTTTTACAAAATGAGATTACGTGATGTCATTTTAATTTAATACACAATAAACTATCAGCACAGTATTACGTCTTTAATTGATTACAAAATTTAGAAATACCTGGTTGATAGATTTTTTAAATTCTTGTCAGTTTTGTTTCTATTAATAAAAATATGTTTCCAAACTCGTGTTAAAGTTTCTAACAAGGCAGTTAGAAATATGGAAATTAGGTCTTCAGACCGTGCGTTTCTTACTAAGTGACTATTTTACACCGAAGATGCAATTCTCAGTTTCTTTATACGCGAAGGTATTTTTAATATTTATTTCCTAAATTTTCTAATTAGGTTTTCGATTGGGTTTAAATACTGTTTCCTTTTCTCTCTTCCCAAATTTCCCTCCCGCGCCTTTTCTCCATGTCTTTCTCTTTCTCTCTGCATACAGGGGTTTCAATAAGTGCTTCCTCCTCCCTCAGACTCCTCGTCTTCTTGGTCCGGTTGCGGATTTGCTCTCTATTGACGGAAGAAAGACTTTGGTCCTGGTACGGCCCGGAGATTGAGGCAAACAGAGTTTCCTCCGTTTTCACTCCAAACTCCAGCACAAGAGTACTTCAACTTCCTTTCAGAGATTATTTAATTGTTCATATATTCCTCTTTTCTATTCAATTTCCTCTTCCGAACTTCTCGCCTTCCTTTCTCGCTCTTCCTTTCAATTCAAGAGCAACACTGCTCGCGTCCCCAGCTTCCTCGCCCTTTAAATTATCGATCAACACTAACTGATTTTTACCTCTCTCACCTCTCCAAGGGAAAACGCCACCCCACGTGACGTGTTTCTACCAAATTTTTGCATCTTTCGCCAAAATCGGGGATTCTGCACTTCCAAAGGGAAAGGACGTTCTTGGGAATTTCAGATTTATTGCCCCTGGCGCGCAAAACAACTTTAATCTCTTTTAACTGCAGGCAGGCACGATTTTTATGCGACACCTTGGTGCCTTCTTAATCCAAGGGATTCCTGCCTCTTGCCTACCTGTCTCTGAATTTGTATCGTTGAAGATATAAGAAATGGGACTAAAATTGAGGAGGGGTCCTACTGCGCTACAATATTGAAAATGTAGTTTACTGCTTTGTGACTATAATTGTGTAGTGTGTTGACAATATAATAAAAAGCAAAATTGAGTTTTATAAAATGTTTAGAGCATTTTTTATAAATAGAATAATGTTCCTCCAGAATCTGGTACATCAGTTGGTTTTAGTAGATTAAATAGGTAATATGTAAATTATTGAAATAAAAAGTATTCAAAGAAACCGGAATTCAGGAACATAAAATATGGATTTCTTGATTATGTTTATAATTTGATAGTGTGTTATTATATACAAATTAATATAGATTTAAAAGCAAGGTGGGTACGATGCATTATTGCCAGTGAATGAAGATTGAATGGCTAATATGCGGTATACAACACATTGTTTACATTTTTGAGGCTGGTATGAGATGGTCGACCGCTCCTTGTACTTGACTACTCAGTGAATGACGGGATTGGACCCGGACATGACCGACTCCTCCGTTTGGATCAACGCGTGACCAGATCTTTCTACATGGATGAGTGACCAGCAACATCATGCATCACCGACGAGCCCTAATTCTCTTCACTGCATCCTCATTACAGATAAACTCTCTTAATGCATGTGGCAATGGTATCCCATCTATGACACGGTATTTCAAGGAACATTGATTTTTAATAAACACATTCAATATTTATTTAGTCGATAAATGTAAATTATATATTATAGTACACTTATTCATTATCATGTACTATATTTCTATTAATTCAATCAAAGCCAGGTAAAAATTTTCTAAACCGGTCGTCTTTAAACTGAATAAAAAACATTTGGAAAACAAAATTGTTAAACACTGACAATAATGTGTTTATTATTTCAAAGTGAACTGAATACATTAACCTAGCATAATTTATATAACGATTTGTGATAGACATTCTTCCACTATTATGTAATGTAAATTTCAAAAGGCTTAATAAATTTTAAATTACTTAATAGTAGAAGAATATGGGGCACAAATTGTTGTATAATATTATGTGTTGTTATCAAAAAAGTTTTCTTAGTTTAAAATGTCTGAATATTTGGAGTATCATTTTGATATACTCACTTATTCTAAATATGGAAAACGTGAATTTATTGCTATGTTTAATGATTTTTATCCTACGTTTCAGTTAAATTTCAATTAATAATAATAATTAATAATTTCCTACTACAGAGAACTATTACGAGGACAACTTTCAGACTTTTGTCTGTATGGCCAACAGAGATATAGTATCTCGAACATTGAAAAAAAAACATAGAAAAATTCCATTTTTAAAGGGGGTGTAAATTGTAAAGGTAACGTCACTTACAATTGATAAATTATATAGAGTTGTTGTGGTATACAGTCCTAAGACTGGTCTGATGCAACCCTTCATGCTAACCTAGCTCGCCCAAGCATTTTCATTGTCGCAAAACTACGTCATCCCACATCCTCCCTAATCAGCTTAGCGTATTCCATCCTTGACCTCCCACATCTGCGCTTACCCCACACACTTCCCTCTAATGCTAATTTTAAAAGACCCTCATGTCTCAAAACGTGGCCTATTAATCTATCCTTCTCTTGGTCAACGTTCACCGTACTGTTCCTATTCCTCTATTCTGTTTAGAACTTTCTCGTTAGCTACTGTATACACTTATCTGATTTTCAGAATTCTCCTATAACACCACATTTCAAAGGCTTTTATTCTTTTCCTTTTCACAACTCCTATCGTCCACGTTTTGCATCCATTCGAAACTTTTTAGCAACTATTTCCTAATATCCACACTTATATTACCGGTGAGTAAATTCCTCTTTTTCACGAAAGCCTTCCTTGCCTGTGCTATCCTACTCTTTATGGCTACTGTACTTCTACCATCCCTAGTTATTACGCTTCCCAAGTAGCAGAATTCTTCTCTTCCCAATCTAACATCCTTTGTTATTCCATTGTTTCCCATTCTACTATTCATTACCTTTGTTTTCGCTCTGTTAATCCTCACATTGAACTCTTTCTCCACGTTCATGCCACTTATTATGGTTTCCAAATCTTTTTATGACTTATTCTAATACTTCAATATCGTCGGCAAAACGTAATGTTTTTATTTCTTTTCCTTGCAGTATGATTAGTTTTCCATATTCCGTTTTAAGTTTCATCATCGCCGGTTCTATATATAATTTAAACAGCATCCTTACATTACTTACTTTCTTGATTTCTGCTTTCTTTTCTTGATATTCAATTCTAATTACTAATATAGAATAACTACATAATTTTGCGTGAAAGCACGGAAATTATTGAGTTTTGCGCTAGAACACAAGCGGCAGCCTTTTTAGAGCCCGACACAATATAAATGAAACAAAATTAGTTTTGAAGTGCCAAAACATGAGGGAATGAACCAACAATTTTTTTTTCTGGTATGGTGTGGCAGCCAACCACTTGTATAGATTGATTCTATGGAAAATAACGGAAAGCATAAATTTATTCAACGATTAAGTTATATTTTCATTGAAAACTTTCTGTTTACAAGTATTAAAATCGTGAAGAAGTTACAAGTAAAGGGTAGAAACTATGTGTTTTTCTTTGAAGTTTTTAATTATTAACACATTTATTGTAACTATGAATTCATTCATTAAATGAATTTATTCTGAACATTCGTAATCATATTTTACTCATTTGTCTCTCACAAAGAGATAAGTATTGTACAAAAATTAATTTATTCAAATAAATATCACGTTAACGTCTTTCACTGGCAATATATAAATATATTATTTTGTTTCTTTTGCTCTGGACACTTGTATGGTAGATCTTTAACTGAGATGGAGGGAAACTATCACACATTACAACAGTTTACGAACGAGAATTTCCTCGTACCCGACCATGTTTCTACTACTTTTATTCCCTCAGTGATTATATATTACACTCTATGGTGGCCCCAATAATCTATCAATTTTTTCACTCTTACCCCGATACTCCTTCAAAGTTTTCCAAATTTAGCTTAATGTGGCCTTTGAAGAATCACATTTTGGAATATTCATTTTAGGACTACCTTTGCGACAAATACTGCTGCTGCTTCCTGCCCTCTCTGAATTGAATTTACTTGCTCCAACACGCACTACCGTACTCTGTAATCTGGTGAACGAATTAAGTTGCTCGATCTATATGACCTACTTCTTCCTTATACATTTAAACAATTAAATAAGAGGATTTTCTGTTATCCATATTTTAAGTTGAACTAATACAACCGTTTACTTTTAACTAATACGGTTAATTTTTTTTATATGGTGATTTAACCTACAGCTGTATTCGGTGGAGGGAGATTTTTATTTTCGTTGCGACGAGAAGTGACATCTGAAGCACAGGATGAAGCACGTGTGATGCGCTCCCGCCTCGCTCATTTGTGTAAATTTTCGATTACTGCTGGGTGCGCAATTTTATTCGCTTGTGAGAGATGGAGGGCTGCTGGAATAAATCCGCGGAAATATCGAAACGGCCGTCGGAGCGGGTAGGTGCACACGTGGTGGGTCAGGCCAAACGCCAAACGCCCACGTGTTGCGGAGGCTGGCGACCCCGGGGTCGCTGACCGGCCTGCATTCTGCTGCATCGACCGTGTGCCTTGCACGTGCTGACTGCTGACACGCCCACCAGGCTTCGAACCGCGTCTATTAACAGCACATATGACGACGGTAAACGGTTTTGCTGCACACTTGCTCGAGGTGCGTTATTTGCAACTTTCTTTCCACGGTGGTGTAAGTTTTGGACTTGACGCATAGGGAAAAAATCTACTTTTCATACCATGCGAATCTTTTCACATCGAATTTGAATATTATGCTATTTATTTTTATATTTACTCGTATTATACTTGTAGATAACGAGACAATATATCTAATTTCACAACATAGTTTTCTGACTTTAAAATTTCAAATAAATAAAAAGACGGCCAATAAGTCAGCATATAAATTTATCACCATTTATTCAAAAGCGACTTTTGTCTTGCTTTTGAGACTTCGCCAGGCGTAAAATTTAACAATTCATCATATTTACTCCTTGACTCCCTCAACCGAAAAGATTGTTGAATGTACATGTGCTAAATTTTACGCCTGAGGAAGTCTAAAAAAGGAAACGAAACTTTGCTTTTGCATAAATAGTGATAAATTGATATTTTGACTTATTGACCATCTTTTTATTTATGGTAATCTCTAATTTTGTTAACAACAAACTACTTTCTAGGCTGGCTAAAGTCGACTGAATTTTCGAAAAAAACTATCACTTACTCAATAGTGTATGCCACGGTAGTCGATTCTGGGCAATAATACTCTGATTTTTACAGTTTTCTTTTCTGTACAGAATTATCGGATTCGTTCTTCCAGTTCTGTTTCTTTTGGGAAGTGGTAGGGCCCTACCGAGCCAATTTTAAAATATTTATTTTTTGAAACCGTTATAGATACAACTCTGGAATTCTCACAGAATATTGTTAACCTTATGGCATATTTTTAAAGACAGGCTGAAACATTTGAATGATTAATTTTTAATAAAAAACTTCTAAAATTTTCCTTAAAACATTCTGTTGAATAAATTAAAAATTAAAATTATAATAAACCATTATTCTGCTTCCACACACATATCTTAAAATTAAAAATAAGCTGTGAGAATTTAAGTGTCGTATCTATAACAGTTTCCGAGAAAAAGTACTATTTTTAAATTGGCAAGATAAGGAATTGGGACTGTCCTTAAGCTCTTTTTCTCTGAGGAGGGAATTAATTATTTTATATCAGTTTCATAAATTTTATTATTGAAAAAAATCCTGTTTCTGAAACTTTTGTCGAATGGGCGTAGTACTATAATCGAAGAAATAGAATAAGAAATAACTCACTGAAAGGTAAAAAAAGTGTTGTTGACATAGAGGATTTTGTATGAGATTAGAAATTGCGACCAGAGTATGTTAATGGAATATATTACGGAATCATGTGCTACAAAACGGCAGTGATTAATGAAATTAGAATCATGCGGAGAAGAATATTAAGGAACGTCAAGGAAAATATAGACTTTATTGAAATTAAGATAAATTTCAGCTTCGAAATAAAGTAATAAATTTGTAACTTGTTAGTTATTACTTTATTAAAGAAAGATGAAGAGTTTTTATTTTCTCTAGAAGTTTCAGTGCTATTCTGAGACGATTCTACTTGGGTGAATGGCCTACCTTCTGGACCGTAGGAATCTAATGCGTTTCATTTTTCTTCGTCTCTAAATAAAAGATGCTGTTCCAGAATTAGACGATAGCCTACAAAACCGTTCGTCTTTCTTGCATCACAAAAGAATGCTTAACTTGTTGTCAGCTATTTTCTGTTCTCTATTTTAACAGAACAACCGGGAAGGAAATTAAAAGTATTACCGGACCCTTACTGCACAATAGCATAAACGACCTTCTACGAACTAAAGGCATATTGGCAAAGATGATAATTAATAATTCTCGCTTAGTGACGTAAATTATAATTTTTATTGCATTTATAAATCTTTATCATGTTCTTGATTACCTGAACGTAAAGTAAAATAGTTTCTTTGAGAAGTAAAGAAAGGGATTAGAACGAAACAAGGGTAAAAATAAAATGTGTAAGGAAACGGTAAATAGACCGCGATAACGATACATAAGATACAATAAACTCTAGTTAATGATTTATTTAGTTAAGAAAGTAATGAAAACATTGATAAACCATAGTATTGAGACTTATTAAATATATTTTTTACATTAAATTTTTTTCTTCCGCCAGCATTGCTGTTATTGTATTATTATACTATCCTAAGAAACCATCTCAGTATATATAAATTGCAGTGGTTAATATTTAATTTTTAAAAATATATAATAAATAATTTTTGTTTGAATAGTTTTTAAAGTTTGACACGATTTAATATGCATCTGAATTACCGATGTTCATAAAAATAATCTTGGTGTAAAAGTATCTGGTCTGAATATAAAAAACAACAACACAAAAGCTACAAGTATTTAATACATTGAAACTACCCGAAGTGAAAGTCTAAAGACTTGCGACGAATAAGGGCGTGTGACAAAGAAATTGGAAAACAACATTGTAAAGTATTGACAGTATTGACTAGTGTTTATTATTTAAAAGTGAACTGAATACATTAAAATAATATTTATTATATAACGATTTGTGCTACATATTCTTCCACTATTATGTAATGTAAATTTCTAAAGTAACAAGAAATAATAGTACAATTAATGGTTTTCATTTTTGTACGTACATGTGGCCCATCCGTCGTTTTGATTAACATATTTAAAGGAAAGTCATATCAAATCTTAAAAAATTATGGAACAGACTTAAATTTTGATATGCGCTTTTTAGAGAGGGAAGATGAAATTTTAAGCCCCTTTCCTTTGCAGAGAGATATCCTAAAATTTTTGTATACTTAATAGTGTCAACAATACCCTAAAGTGAAACAAAATATTTGCGCTACACCTTTCCTTCGAAAATCCTTCGAACAATGAAACTGGACCCTCGCTGCACAATAGTATAAAGTAAGGAATAAAAGGAGTCATCCGTTCCTAATTCGTAAGTTAGGCATGAAAAATTAGGAATGGCTACTGAGTACGGAACTGATGCAAAAAATATGCGCGATGGGCATCCGTCCACATTTTATTGCCTGCTATTTTATAAATAAAAGCCATTGGGTGTTATTTGAAATTGGAGCCGATTAGCTACTGGAAATAAGGAGGAGGGTTTTGGAAACCTACCGAGGTTAGGTGGAAAGAGATTTTGAGGCGGAGAATAAAAAATTGTGAGCTGCTGTTAAGAGCTCGGCGTAGCTCTTGAAACCTTACGAGATGCATTTTTCTTAGTAGGAGTCCGCCATATAGCGAGATCATCCGCGATGCAGCCAGCGAGAATCAACAGGCGCCTCCAGGTCGTCAGTCGTCAGCCCAAAGCAAACGGCGCCAGAGAATGCAATAGAGTCCGCGACGATATAGTTAACTTTGATTTTAATATGTTCACATTGCCAGACCTATTTGCCATAGAAATCTATGTTTCTCTTGGTTTACCTCACAGGAGACCCTGATTTTATTTAATTTCATCTAAATTATAAATTCACCATTGCTCTACCTTTTCATATAGATCCATTTTGATTTCTTTTGGATTTTAAGAATTACATTTATTAAATTCTGATCTTATGAAATAAATGTCTACTTGATTTTAAATTCATGTGTTTGATTATTATTAAATTCTCCTTCAAAGCAAATTACCCAATATTAAACAATAGCTTAATAAATATCCACAATAATGATAACAAGTATTAAATCAATACTGGACTTGATGTTGTATTTGAGCAGGTGATTCTCTCTCGTTAGAGATGTAATTGATTAGGATAATATCGCAATGAAAATTTTAGGTCTGAACAAAAATTGTATTGGGTATCGGCTCCTTTAGATTAAATAGTCTTACAGTTTTGGTGAAATCAAACATTTAATTACTAAAACAATGCCAATCGTATTAATATTATGGTAATTAAAAATGTTTACTTCCGTTTCAACCCACTAAGGTGAGTGTTTTATTCAAAGAAATTTTAATAGATTAAATTAAATATATCTCAAAATAATGAAAAATATTTAAAGGAAAGTCGTATCAAATATTAAAAATTATGGAACAGTCTTAAATTTGGATACGCGCTTTTTAGAGAGGAAAGATTAAATTTTAAGCCTCTTTCTTCTAGAGAAAGATATCCTCAAAATTTTTGTATAATGAATAGTGTCAACAAGTATGTTATTAAATACCCTAAAGTGAAACAAAAGTATATCTAGAAGTATATTACTACGACGCTCAATCTCCTCAAATAATTAGTCTGTTGACAATCTACCGTTGAAATACAAAAGCAGCAGTACACATTGGATGCAAGTTATGGAAGAATATTAATGATTTATTAAATCATCTTCACCCGAAAACTAATGTAATTTTTCAGGACCAACATGATGCAAAAATATCTCAGTGTGGACGAATATTCCAATTTTCATCAATCGGGCTCCAGAGTCTAGCTCAATAAGTGATTTGTCTTAATTTTGCATATCCTCAGTAATATTGTATTTCTGTAAATCTAGAATTTTTATTTTAATTTTCCGACAAAGTTTTTTTATATTTCTGTTTTTTGGATTTCTGACATAAAAAGACATTTATTTGGTCACAAATATTTGACCCGACCGTTTCAATAATCTATTGCGTTTGACTTACGCACCAATACATTCGTCGTAGCTTGGTATTGTTTTGACATTTGTATTATAATAGCATGCATACTCAGTGTTTTATTTATCGATCAATTCGATATAGAAAGGTGCATTGTTTGAATCACGATTTACAGATATGTCCATTCGGTGTATTCGAGCTAACCTGAATAAAACATTTTATTTTCAGCTTTCATTTGTGCGATTACGATGACAGGGGGCGTGAAAAGGTAAATTTTCTAAGATGTGTTGACCTATCTAATGGTTTAATCCCATGTCGTACCAGGATATTACTGTAGTATTAAATACTGCTGCGGGCAAATATAACTGAATCACCGGCAAACCCCGGGCACCCAGCTAGTAATATTATAAATATGGAAAAGTGTTTTGAAAATTAAGTCATTAATTTATTTAAGAATAGCTTCTAAATTAAGAAATTAAGGATTCTGAATGAACTTCTTGATGTTATAATTATTTTCTTTCAACTGGTTTTCAAATGTATCACGGTCAGAAGCCTTTTTGTAGTAAGATACAATAGAACCGTTGCTGGATTAAAGTTTATTACCTTTTGTTTATAAAACTCTGTCTAATTACTTCCTTCTAACTACGCGTTTCAACACAGGCAGATTCTTGGCACGAAACAGATTCCAGTACACTTCGTCACCTATCATAATTTACATACAGTAATTAAATAGTTTTTTATACTGTAACAAGACAGTACCAGTTGATGATATTTGCAGTCATTTAATAATTCTCCATTTATTTACGCTAAATGACCCCTGGATTGGTATCGAAAGAGGAGATCAGTTCTTAGATCGATAAAAGCAAGCAAAATAAGGGAGTGCCATCTCCTTCCCTGCCAGTGATGCTGCGCAGACGAGTTCATTGTTGTACGTACACGTGGCACATCCGTCGTGCATGGACTTCAACGTGAGGCTCGCGGCATGATCTCACGTGGCCGGATAAATTCTGCGGAAATTTATAAAAGAGGAACCTTCACCATTAGGTCCTATTTGCGGATGCAAACCAAGCTCCTAACAAGAGAAGAAAATTGAAGTAAATCCTTTCTTACTCCACCCCTTCAATTTATTGAATTTTTTTTTCATTTTTTCCGTAATCTTTGGTGGCCTCAAACTTAAAGTTTGATTAAACAATATGTTCTGATTTAAAACACAACTGCAGAGTAGTGTTGTGAATAGACATAATATTTGGTAGAATAATAAAACATTATAACACATCTTCACCAAAACATATGAAAGATGTAAAATTTAAATATTGATTGATGAAACAATACTGTTCCTAAAGTGACGGGATTTGACGGCTTTCTAGACTAATAAAAATTAGAAATTTTAAAAAAGTGATTCATTCTAAGATAGTATTATCATGAAAAGTACAATTTATCATAAGTTAAAAATAAAAGATCATTGTATAACAGTTTTCCAAATACAGTGATTATACGTGTATGAACTATTTTACACATAATTTAGAATTTATAATAGATTAAGAGGAAATTATAAAAAACAACTTACTGAAAAAGACGGTGTAACGTTTTCAAGGAGATATTATTTTTACTTTAAATTAATAGAGCAGGGAAAATTAATAATAAGGAAGTTTAAAATTTTATAATATATATTCAACAAAAAATTATCTTCCTGCTCTTTAAAAATATGTATTTTAGAAAATGAATTGAATTACACATTATAATTAAAACAAATTGATTCTGCTCTCAGGGGATGATGGGCTCAAATACTTAGAAGTATTTATCATCTGAACACTAATTGTTGGTGGCGATGAACGATCACTGTGGCATTAAGCTGACTGTTTACAGCTATTTATGGTTCATTTGTACGTTACCATCGACGACATCGGTAGATCACCGGAACCTTTGGAATCATTGACGCGGAAAGGCATCTGGAACACCTTTGAAATGTAGCTGAAAGCCTCGTATCTCCTACCACCAGGTGTTTCCGTCCGCTTAACAACTTAACTAACTTTAATCTCTTTCATCATCGCCTTTTCGTGTTCCTTCGAAAACTACCCTGATTGAAATATTACCAATCGTTTCAACTACTGTCCTCTCTGTTTGAAATCTTATTAACAATTACTTAACAATAACTTGAAAATAGCTTCACAACTACTCTTATCGACAACTCTTCAACAACTAACTCAATCTTTTTCACCAATCACAAAAGCTGCGATTTTCTGTTCCCAATTAGAATTTTGTCCAATAGTAATCCATTTTAAATTTTCGAGTTCCCAGTACGGGGTTCAGACGTCTTGCCCAATGTCGTGAAAACTCACGCACCACACCATTCCATTTTTGTGGTAAAATATTAACATGTCAAAATGTTGGGGCCTAAGCTTATTCCTCGACACATTTATGATCTTGGCTGGGTCCGCCGCGTATTCTCAATAGATGCTGTGTGTAGTGTAGTTGGAATTATTTGCGTTTATGTTTTGATGTAAATGTAAAATTATTATGTCGTAAAGACTTGTTTAGAGCTTCTGCAGAATCAAAGCTGACACCGGGCTTTCATGGCGTGATCTGTGGAATGTGTTGTCACTGACATTTTCAGCATGCGATCGAATTGCATGCTGATGCAAAGCGAGCGCAGGGGAAATGGCACATGCACTGCAACTACGGTGATTTTGAAGGGGATTTCTCCTTCGTTCGGAACGACCAGATTGGTTGTCTCATCCCTCCCAGAATATCAACAACCCCCAGAAGCAGTCATTCTGGAGGGAGAGGGCAACAAAACCAAGATGCAAGCCCGGGAGCGGCAGCTGAAGCGGTAGCAGAAGCTCAAACTCTAAATTTGTATTATTTGATGTAAATTTATTCTTCATTATACACTTATTCTAAAAACAGGTTAAGCTGTTCGCAATCTTCAAACCTGATATCCTCACGAGAGTTTCTAAGGGAACTCCTAACAGCGCATCCTTTAAAATACTGTGGTGTTCCTGCCCGCTTTTTCCATCTACTTTGCAGTTAACCATCTTCTAACCAAACTGGTAGCGGGGAAAACACTACAATTGGTGGCAGCGGTGAGATGCAGTGAGGTTCGATCGACGGCCGCCTGATCAACGTGCCACTTGGTCGAATTCGGGATTGAAGAGAGCAGCAGATTCCTACAACAGATCCAGCCAGTGGGACTCCGAGCTACTCCACCACATTGGATCCGGAGCCTTCACCGAGGTGACCACGCACTGGTAAAATCCGCAGTGCAAGCGGTCTGGTTTTCTGTTTTCGGAACTTAACCCGTGGAAAGGAGGCTGGGCAGTAAACGAGCCTTGGTTCACGTCCCGAGGGGAGAGCCGAAACTCCGCGTCAGCAGCATCCGTCGAGAGAAGTCGTCCACCTGAACGAAGGACCTCTGGACAGCAGAACTTCGGAGCTCCAATCCACCCTACATCTGTCGTCTATCGTTGAAGCAGCCAAGGGGATCCGCAGCGCCGAGGACTTCAACTACTAACTGTAACGGGTGAGTCCATTTCATCATGGCAGATAATAATGATATTATAGATGAGAATGCAGACGGTCAATTTGTTTCCGTTACACACGCCATAACACTTGTTCCTATTACTTTTGATGGTAATCCCAGACATCTTCGCGAATTCATAGATGGGGTAGAGATGGCAATGCAAGTAGTTAGACCTTCTAAACATCCTTTATTATTAAAATTCGTGGAATCAAAAGTTAGTGGGGAAGCAAAAGATAAACTTTTGGCCAGGACAGATAGGTCAACATGGGAGAAAATGAGAGCAATTCTTGAAGAAAATTTCTTAGTTAGAAGAACATTAGAGTATTACGCAGGAATATTATTCAATTCCAGGCAAGGGAGTCATGAAACCGTTGCTCAATAGGGATCGCGTTTAGATCGTGTTGCTATAGATTTAAGAAGAGAAGTTGGAATTCGCATGGGTCGTTTAGAAGCAAGAGACGATACTAATTATGTTGAAGGAGCACAAATGCTAATAGGGGAATTTATGAAAGGAATGTTCATTGCAGGGTTAAAAGACGAGAAAATTAAGTATATGGTAAAGTCTAAAGGGGAGGAATGTAGTTTAGCGCAGATAGTTGAAACGGCTATTCAAGAGGAGAGTGAAATAAAGTCGCAGAGATTTAAGGATAATTATTTCCCACAAGGAATTTCTAGAAGGGAAGTGGTGACTAATAGACAATCACACAGTAAGAGAGATAATAATTTTACGAAGGCGCCATTTCAAATTAAGAAAGAGGTCAGTACAGCCTCAACGAGAGAATTGTCGGAAGAAGGGTCATATTGCGCGTGATTGCAAGTATTCGGGAAACAGGAGGTAGGACCTTTCTTTAGGCGATCGGAAAGGATCCTTTGCAGGGATCGCCCAGTAAATGTGGTTACTGAGAGTGATAGAGAGATATTTGAAAATAGGGGTAGAGTAGCTACTATAGATAGAACTGTGTGTAATAATGATAATAATAATGTACAGAAAGTGGCGAGAGTTAATATATGTGCACGAAAGCACGATGTGACAGAATGTGTGAACACAGCAAGGTTGTCGCAGAGCAATCAGATAGCTCACAAGTGTGAGGTTGCAAGGACGACAGCTGAGAGCATGTTTGCTTATGACTGCGGAAATGCAAACAGTGCGAGGGAATTTAACTTCTATAATCCATTTGAGTTTGAAGTATACAGTGATGAGTTAAAATTGGGACGTGGTAGATGTTTGATTGATTCAGGGGCAGAAATTAGTTTGGTTAGAGAAAATTCGTTAGTAACAAATATTAATAAGTTATGTAAAGCAATGAAAATACGGGGAATAACAGGCAATGAAGTAGAGATAAAGGGAATGGTACGGTTGAATATTAAGGGTTTTGAAGGTGATAAGAGTAGTAAATATTACGTGGTAGATAAACTTCCGAGAAATATAGATGTTGTCATAGGTCAAGAATGGCTTATTAAAAATAAAGTTGTGTTTGCAAAAAACAATTAATTCCACCTTTTACCGAAAGGTTAGTTCAATTTCCTTTAAATGAAAAAGGGATAAGGTATATAGAGAAACGAGAAATACAGCCAGGTATATTTTGTTCGGAAAGCTTAGTTAAATGTGACAATGAAACTTTTCCATGTCTAGTAGTAAATGTAACTCCTGAATCCATTATATTAAATAAGATACCAAAATTGCAAAAACCTCCAACTAAATTAATACAAGATGAACAACAAAGAAAATTTGTGTCTTTACCGCCTAATAGGGTTGAACAGAGGATTAGGTTATTACGCGACAAATTGAGACTTGACCACATAGCAGATCTAAATAGAGCAAATAAAATAAAACAAATTTGTTCAGAATTTGCTGACATTTTCAAACTACCCGGTGATAAACTTACGTTTACAAATTCTGTTGAACACACCATAACAACACCGTCAATACCAGAAGGTCGTGCCATAACATGAAAAAATTATACAATTAGTAAAATTGGGGGAATAGAAAAAGAATTGCAAAGTTTGAGTGAATTAAATGCATACTTCAGATCTATTCATCTAGGAATAGATGAATGCCAGCATGCGTTTGAGTTAATGTTAGAAGCATTCGCCCATGCCCAGTTGGGTCAACTCCAACCCCAGTTAATAACGATAGAAAAAATAAAAGATTTATTACATGATCAAGATCTGCCAAGAGGACTGGACTATCCGAATTTTCCACTTAATGTACTATCCCAAATTATCGTTCCTCATATTTATTCCTATAAAGACTTCTTGGTTTATGTGTTAGAAATCCCTTTCCTATCTCCAACTATATACCATCTTTATAAGCTAATACCCTTTCCAAATTATAAAGGAACGAATACTTATACATTTATAAACCCCAGTAAGGAATTTATTTTTAGTGATTCAATCAGAAAACAACATGGTAAGATGACTCTGTTTGAATTGAGTAAATGTTTCAAGGTTAATGAAATTCAATATATTTGCAAAGAAAATGTACCTATTCACACATTTGTACCTAATGAAGACTGTGAGATTAGTCTGTTGCATCCATCAACAACAACGATGCCAAATGACTGTAACATTAGAGTAATTAGGTTAAGAAAAACACTATGGATTCCGCTGTCAAACGGTAATCAATGGTTATTTGTGTCACCTAAATTAGAAAAGTTAACCGTACTATGCCATGGTGTGACTAAACATCTCGAAATTAAAGATAAAGGCAGATTAACTTTAGATACAACTTGTAAGGCTTTTACGTCTAGAGAAATTTTATATGCCTCTAACGTGGTAATAAGTAATGTAACAGGAGATTTCTCACCAGTGATTGAAATGAAATATTATTGTTGTTTAAAATTTGAGAAAACAAGAAGATTTTGATGAGTTACAATTGGATTCGCCTGTGATTAATGTAATGACTTCATCAGATGATCTGAGTGTAGCAAGCACTAAAGTAGAAGAAGTAGAAAAATTAATTAATAAACATGAGCAATTAGATTATTATAAGTTACATGCTCATTTAAACATTGGAAATTCAATTTTGGCAGTATTATCAATATCCATTTGTATGTGTTGCTGTTTATGTTGTTGTAGTAGACGTATTCGTAAAATTTTGTTTTGGTTTTTGGATAAAATTAATCCTATAAATTGTTGGCAAGATACAGTTGACCACTGTTGTCTTAATATTTCAAAGATTTCTGATAGTAATAAAGTAATTCATAGGAATTCAGATATAAATGTAACAAATGTAACAACTACACTTAACCAATCCATTGTAGGAACAGAAAATGGTTTACCAGACTCTATTAGGGTAGAGAAGGAAGGTCAAAGCAAACCTCATAAAGTTAGAAGTAACACTAACCCATATAGATAGGGACAAAGTTCACCCTACTGGTTGAACTTTAAACAAGGGTGGTGGTGTAGTGTAGTTGGAATTATTTGCGTTTATGTTTTGATGTAAATGTAAAATTATTATGTTGTAAAGACTTGTTTAGAGCTTCTGCAGAATCAAAGCTGACACCGGGCTTTCATGGCGTGATCTGTGGAATGTGTTGTCACTGACATTTTCAGCATGCGATCGAATTGCATGCTGATGCAAAGCGAGCGCAGGGGAAATGGCACGTGCACTGCAACTACGGTGATTTTGAAGGGGATTTCTCCTTCGTTCGGAACGACCAGATTGGTTGTCTCATCCCTCCCAGAATATCAACAACCCCCAGAAGCAGTCATTCTGGAGGGAGAGGGCAACAAAACCAAGATGCAAGCCCGGGAGCGGCAGCTGAAGCGGTAGCAGAAGCTCAAACTCTAAATTTGTATTATTTGATGTAAATTTATTCTTCATTATACACTTATTCTAAAAACAGGTTAAGCTGTTCGCAATCTTCAAACCTGATATCCTCACGAGAGTTTCTAAGGGAACTCCTAACAGCGCATCCTTTAAAATACTGTGGTGTTCCTGCCCGCTTTT